>CDEZ01021687.1:0-17527 GCA_000826365.1 Acanthamoeba royreba | reverse complement strand
CTTGTTGCCCACTAGCACGAGTATTACGTCTGTCCCACGCTCTGCCCTGATGTCTTCCACCCATCTCGCCGTGTCCATGAATGATGTCCGATCTGCACCACACCATCATGAAGGCACCACGAGCGTTGGTTCACTTCAGCACCCTTTGGAGACATTCACACAACACTGGCCGCTGGCCAAGCTTCTTGACACTCAAGAATAGCCCCGCCGCGTGAGTGAGGAAGGGAAGCTCTCCGTACTTGTGATGTCGTACACAACGATGGCGACTGAGGAGTCACGAATGTAACTGGGAATCAGGGAACGGAATCTTTCCTGTCCCGCTGCACGTCATGCATCCAAACATAAGAAGAGATTTGAGGAACACTGCCTTGATTACAAAAATCCCCAAAAGAATTAACCTAAATAAAAAAAAGGAATTGAAGTGCGTACCCGTGTCCCAGAGCTGAAGTCGAATTGTCCTGTCCTCCAGGTACAGCGTCTTTGACAAGAAATCGATGCCAATGGTGTTCTAATGTATTTGTTTTTTAATTAATTAATACATAGATCAGAAGAAAAAAATATGCACACACATCAAAATGGGCATCAAGAGGATAGATGAAAGTAGAGGCAAAAGATAAAGATGGATGGAGGGGCACCAAGATCGATTTGATCAATTGATGATGTACAAGGGGGAGAGGGGGTACCTGGTATGTGGCGTCGAAAGAGTCGTACATGAATCTCGTGATGATGCTGGTCTTGCCCACTGACTGGTCCCCCAGGAAGACCAGTTTGTACTTGGCCAGCGGATTCGATTGTGTGTTGTTGGCGGCAGAAGCCTTTGTGGCCATCTCTACAAATATATTTCACAAAAATCCTCTCAAATCAAAAAATATATGTGTTCGCTTCTTCCTCTTCTTCTTGTGACGTCTTGGCCTCGATATCTCCTTGTTCTTTCTTTTGATGATGAGAACGATGGTCACCAACTCGTCACGATCTGAACACGGGATCACACACAGATCCGAAATGCCACCTGAAATGCTTCTCTTTTCTCCTCGCCAGTTCCAGGACTATGTGTTAGGGGTATCTGCGGGAAATTCCTAACATAACTCCGATAGGCTACTCCGAATTCTTTGAATGGAATGTCAACTATGACCACTGACGTGTCGAGAATTAGAGAAAAGAAAAGAAAATGAAAAACGGTTAGGCAAGGATTTATCATCGGAACGGGGAGACAGTGTGAGGTGCACGTATGCTGAGATCCTGTGAATTGGTTACAGGTAATAGTACAACCTCTTCCCTTTGAGAAGATGAGCGAGAATCAAGTACGACAGAGTGGAAAGGAGTAGTATGGCAGAGTATTGCTGGCAACGTTGATCACGACGCGGCCGCGCTCATCGAAGTGGAGTGCGAGGTTTGGCTTGTGCTGACGTCGGTCCACCAGTGATGGATGTTCTTGAAATCGCAAGTGACTGCACGTGAAATATTATGAGCAATTGGGTTGTCCAGTGTTTTAGAGCGAGAAGAAACGTACATAGTCCCTTGAAGAATGCCCACCACCATAGGAATACGCTCTTCTTCATACCGAAAATGAGCATGTACGCAAAGATCACACTAGCTACCAGGAGCACGTTGACGACTTGTCCTGGGTAGTTGGGTACCTCCCTATCAATTCGATTCTTGTTAGATCAACCAATCTAGGGGGCTGTCAGAGGCATTGTCAGTACTTGAGGCTCTCGCATGGCGCCTCGGCATAGTTTGTTGCCAAGCAGGTGAGCCACTGCTGAATCTGAAAGTCTTTGACGTCGTGTGTCTGTTCGTGTGACAGAAACCAGGCTGGTTAGAACTCACATGTTACGATCCTATACAATGATCCATGTTACCTTTTCAACATAGTAGAAGATCTCAAGATAGAGATTAGGCAGCAAGAAGCAAACCAGATACGTCAGGAGACGGCCCTTCTTTCGGAGGCCCTTGAAACCCTCATACTGGAAACGACATCAAATGAGCACTTCAAAAGCAACCACAGAATGAGAGGATAAAGAACCTTAATGAGAGTGTAAAGTAGTACAGTCATGAAGGTACAACCGACCAACAAGATGATTGCCTCCGGAACTGTTCAGAGATTAGAGTGAGCTACGGTGGATCAAATTGGTAGCAAGGAAAACTTACTCAAAAGGAAGCACTGAATCCACCAGCCCTCATCACCGATTCCAGCTACAAAATAATTGCAAATGGGCGGCAAGCCAGAGCCCACCTTGGAATTGGAGAACAACGTGATCAACGCTGCACGGGGGTCAACACTATTAGAGCTTAAAGACGAGTTGCAGTGGAAAGGAGAGTAGTACAGATTAACGGCACACCCCAGCAGAATATGTGGGTACAAATCGTTTCGGCAATGATGTGAGTTCTGAACCCATTTACCAAGAGAGCGGCCTGATGGAAGAGGTAAGCATTTCCTCAATCACTTAACAAGAGAGGATAGCACCTTGGCGACTAGGGTCATCCACCACATGATACCAGCAAAACCGAAATAGATCTGCATGGTACCTTAAGAGAGAGAGTTTAGGTTTCACACTATGAAAAACAGCAGCTGCATATACTGTACTTTGGAAAGCACAGAGAGAACTGTCATCCTGCATGGAAGGGGACACATCCGTCGCACAATCTACATCTCGCCAGTTGTTGCCGTAGAATACAAGCGGTGCTGTGTTGCCCAGACCCACCTAGACGTGAAATGATGAGTACTGTGACATCTAAACAGCACCAGTACTGGGATGATAGCTTACCATTGCGGAACAGAACATAATCCACATGTTCATTTGCTGCGGCCATCGCCACTTGCCTGGCGATAGGAAGTAGGGCGGAAGCACGAATATGGCTACAAGTACGGTCAGAAGGCCGAACAGGGCGTAGAGATAATAGAGGGCATCCCACTGGTCCGATGAGTAGTAAGGAACCGGGCACTCGACGAGGCAAGCCAGAGGTACATCCGGGAACGGGTTGGGCTTATAGTATGGTGGGCAGATAGGTTCAGTAAAGGAAAGAGAAGCGACTGGCGTCTGGCATGGAACAAAGATGGGGCCGTAGTTCCAACCAGTGGTGGGGAACACTGGTTGCATCTGATTAGAAATATTGGCCACCATACTACAGTTTGGAAGCGCTGCCGCCTGACCTGCAGAGAGCGAAGACGTCATTGAGATCAAGCTCAGTACTGCATCCCCGAATGCAATCCCTGTTTCGTACCGACGAATGCTAAGGCAGCTGTGCATTCGGCCAACACTCGATCACACACGCTTCGGCAGGTGGGCGCCGTGACAAGTCCAGCGGCTGATATGACCAACAATCACACAACAACATCGGTTAGACTCGCAAGTTAAGTTAAGCGAAAGTGGTGAAGAAGTCGTTACGAAACGGCTGCGTGACATTGTAGCAGAGGGGAAGCTGCCCAAGGCATGTCAACTCTGCTAGAGCCTCCTGGCACGACAGCGGCAGTGCAATACTCCGAGCTGCAAGCAGGAACACACAACCATTAGGAGTGAACTCTTCACTTTTAAATATGTGTAACGGATTGTCTATAAAAAGGCAAAATTGGTAATTATTTGGTACCCACGCCATTGGTCCATAGGGATAAACTCAAATGATAAACCGGACTTTCCCGGGGGGAGGGCGGGAAACATCAGGTACCGGTAAAAATGAAAAGAAAATAAAATAACATAAAAGGGGGATTGACCATGCATCGGGTACGAATTAAAATTGTAAAAACAAAATGAATTTGTTTTAAAAAAAGGATATTGAGTCAACGTACCGACGGTTGCATTGATTATGGCTGCTTGGATGTCCTGGGTGGTGGTGCTGGTGTCGATACTCACCGCGGCGAACCCAGGCGGGTTGCCGGCAAGAACGGGAATGCAGACCTGAGGCTGGTATGCGAAAGTCTGGCACGTCTGCTGCCCCCGAGCGCCCGAGAGGTAAAGAACGAAGAAAGCGAAGAAGAAGAAAGAAGACGACGTTCCCCGCCGTGTTTGGACGGATCGATCGCCCCTCAACGTTGTCGTCATAATGTATCGATTAGACAACACACAAAAGAAGGAGGTAGGTAGCAGGGAATGGAGATGGATCTGTTTATGAGATCCGAACGATTACCCCCACCTCGGTCCTCTCTTTCTTCGGGGTGGATAGTCTTCGTGTACTGGCCTCGTGGTGTGTTTGTGCTCGTCTGAAAGACCAACCCCTAACGGTACGGAGGGCGTGTCCAAACGCAATAAAAGAGTAAGTGTCCGACCAATCCCACAATCGGTTGTAGCGGTGACACGGCGGAGTTGGAGCAAACAACCTCTTGTACGACAGTGGTAGGGCGGAGACAAGAGGCGATGGTGGTGCGCCGCAGACGAGAGAAAGGAAGAAGGGATCTGGAGCAAAGGGAGAACAGCGTTTGGATATCAAAAGAGTGGCACGTGGGTGGTGGGTGTTTATACAGCAGGCTGTCTGCCAAATAGATGACATCCCTCGTAGCTCAGCGTCGTTGTGTTCACGCCTCAACTGCACGGGTGCGCTGCGCGAAGGAGTAGGGCTGCGGGCTCGGGACCTAGAGAGGCCCCTCACTGGTATTGAACAGGATAAGGGTAGGCGTTCGACGAGTAGCCAGACGACATGTGCACTACGCCGCCGTATGGAGCATAGCCGCCGCCGTACATGCCCTGAGGCTGGGTGAGTGGCGGAGCGTAAGGCTGCGGAGTCTGCTGGCTGGCAGACAGTGAAGGGTAGATTGGATTGTAGCCACTCTGTGAAGCTTGAGGAGTGCCCCACGTAGGCGGCGGAGCCTGACCCCAGCTGGCGATTGGCGTGTTGTAGGGTGGCTGCGCTTGCTCCTCTGGCAACGGCTGGCTGTAAAACTGCGTCACCTACATCCACACCACATATGTTTGTCATCAAGCACTACATCGTTAGGAGCAGAATGACACATACCTTGCCTCGTATGGCCGACTGGACGGCGTCCACCCACGAATCAAACTCAAGCTGATTGTCCGCTTCGACGTAATAGCGTCGGGATGGCGTGTCCACGGCGAACACATACCTACACACATTGAAAAGGGTGACGAAAAGGTTGGGGTCAGTTCATCGGTTTCCTTGGAAGGCGTTTTGTGGAGGTCCCATCATGGGACAAGCAGCAGACGAAACCGAGAGAGAGTGAAAGTAGGTGGGTCCCACGTACTTGGGGTTACAGCTGCACGGGAAGGTCCCGTTGTTGAGTGCCACGCTGGCTCCCTTTAGCTGTATGACGCCTTGCGGTTCGGGGGACTGCTCTCCACATACAACCGTGCAGATCCACCACATGTAGCAGGTGACCAAAAATAATCAATCAGCTTTTTTCTTTACAATCAATTTTAAAGGTAATAAGAAATAAATGTTAATATTCACGTTAAAAAATTCGGAAAATGGAATGTTATGATGTTATGATTCAATTTCAGAAATGTAAAGTGGAAATGTGACGTACGGAGGGGCTGACAAAGTAGTAGAGGGCCATTCCATTGAGGATGAACAGCCGCCTCTTCCAGTTCTTTATGATCCCGCCTTGCTTCACAAGGAATCCCTCCTTGCGCGCATTACGGCGAAGGAAGGCGGGCGTATTGGTGCTCACCACTGTCGCGGCCGCCGCGTAGGCCGGGTAGGCCGAGGATGGAGCAGGGGTAGGTCGCGTACAGGACGACCCGCTCGAGAGGAGGACCACCGTGGTCGCCGGGCGAGGCCCCGTCGAGCAGGGCGAGGGGGCACATGATGATGGCGGCGGTGCGCAGCATGAGGATGTGCAGCCCGAACTATGACTATGGCACGACATGGCTGTGGCAAAGATGCTGAATGGGATAAATTGATGATGCAAAGGGGTGAGGAGGAAGGGAGGAGTAGAGAGGGGTTGCAGATCGATACCCGATCTCTAGTATCCACAACAAAGGCCTGGGTGGTGGCGGTGATACACCAAAGCCCGATAACGCCATTTTGAAAAAAATCCGAAACGTGTTTGAATTTTCGCAAATTAGGGCAAGGAGATCACATGATGGGGGATAATGCGAGGTGAAGGTCGGAGCCACCAGGGCAAACGGATACCAAATAGGTGAGGAATACGGAGCGCGGCTTTGGACACTCGATCATTATTCACAAGATGCACAAGGTATATACAGTAAAGATGGAACGGGTAAGGCCTTTCGACGAAAGATTCACTGCCCTCGAAACCGCCGCTCGTCAGTAGTAGCACTTCGTGGACGAAGGGTAACGGCGTGGGAGAGACGCGCCCGCTTGGCGTTGCGCTTCTCTGGCCGTCGCAGAAAACGACCCAGAACAGCTGCGCAGTTCGGGCTGCAGAAAGAAAGCGTGATCTCGACATCGATCCTCTGTTGTCTTCGATACTCCTCCTCCTCCCGCTCCTCCTCGCTTAATCTTCGCACAGCAACAAAATCATTCGACATACTGCTGCGGCTGCTGCTACTCGCGACCGCTTTTTCACCATTTGCAGCGCCATAAGAGCCGATGGAATTGTGGGTGTTCAGACTTGAGTGGTGTTGTTCTGTCTTAATTTCGTCGTCATCGTCTTCGTTGTCATTGTATTCTTCCTCGTCCATTTCATCCACAGCTGTCCCGCTGTTACGTTGCCCGCTTCGCCTCAAAACACGCTCGCGTTTACGCATCTCTCGTTCACGTTCCTTCTCGGCTTGGGGATTGCCTCGTGGTACTCCTGGAGGAGATGACGGAACAAAACCGCGAGAGTCACGGTTTTCTAGGCAGAGCGCGCAGGACGAAACCAAGGTCGAGTTCTCGAAGCGGCACTGCCAGCACACCCACTTGCCCTCTCCGAAGGGCTTCAACTGCTCGTCGGTGGTCTTATCCGAGCTGTTGCTATCGTTGGAGTAGGCCTGTCGACGTTGTTCACGTTCAATTCCCTCTTCGATGAGACGTCTCTTCTCAACGAACCTCCGCTTGACCCGTCCCTCTCCGAAGAAGAAACCCATGCGCCGGCAGGCCGGGTTGCCACATCGCTTGTAATCAAAACGAAGTTTGTCCTTGATATCGAGCGGCAATATGCGTTCCCACTTGCGCATTTCGCGCTCTTCGGCCTCCAGCTCGTCACAATGATCGCCGTGGTCGTCTTCCTCATTGTGTTCATCCTCATAGCCGCCGTTGGGGTCATCGACTAGCGGTATTCTCTCATCCTCATCGTCATTGTTGTACCCACTGTCGTCATCACTTGTCCTGAGGTACTCGCGATCTCGCGAACGTCGTAGCGTGGCGCAGCAGTATCTTGATCGTTGACGTCGGTCAGTCAGCTGCTTCTTGATTTCATCGCTTTCCTTTTTCCCTATTCCTTCCTCTTCGTCTCTAACTCGGTTGCTGCGCTTCAATATCACGCTCTCGCGTTCCACCAAGAACAGACAGCAGAGATCGTAGAGTGTAGGAACCAGGATTTCTATCCTCTCTTCTACGAACTCTTTACGCAGTACGCGGCGGAGAGCTTTCCATGCTTCACCGTGCTTGTGAGTGTAAGCCTGAATTTCAGGATGTGAGCTTGACTGTAAGAAAAGGAATTTGAAGTAGAAGCTACCATCTGGTACATCTTGGCGGCCCTCGTGGGGTCCTTCGGAACGTTTGCTGAGGCCACTCCGCTTTCAAACACTCGCCCGAGCCTGAACTGCGCGCGCTTGTACCCCTGCTCTGCAGCCTTGGTATAGAGCTCTATAGCCTTAGGAATATCTTGAGGGATGCCACGTCCGCTCATACACTGCTTGCCTAGAGTGTATTGAGCCATTGCGTGACCTGGCACTAACTGTGAGGCAAAGCGGGATTGTATGGATAAGCGGAGCCTTTGCACCTTGATCACAAGCCTTCTGGTAAAGATCAGCTGCTTTGAGGAGATCCGGATACATTCCAACGCCGTTGCGATAACACACCCTGCATACGCGTAGGCAAAGCAAGTGATAAGCCGGAAAATGTTGTATGGAAAGTGGAAAACATGTAGGTCTTACCCGAGGTTGTAGAGAGCACCTACATAACCTTGCTGCGCGGCCAAACGGAACATTTCAATTGCCTTTGCTTCTGAGTGTTCTACGTATTTGCCACTCATGTAGGCCTTGCCCATGTCGTACTGCGCTATGTCGACACCTGTAACGTTGGGAATGAACACAATTGTCGGAATTACATTGACGCAACTAGACACAAGAGAAGAGCTGGGCACACATACCACGGTCTGCGGCTCGCTTGTAGTACTTGACAGCTTCCCTGAGATCTTGCTTGACACCATCGCCATTCCGATAACACACACCAAGGTCGTAGGTAGCCATATCACAACCGTTGTTTGCTGCCTGTTGGAGCATACTTACGCCTGCAGTCAAGGAGACAACCAAGCCTGCTGTGAGCACACTTACAGACCACTTACACATGATCCTCAACCCGATGAGAAAGAGGATCACTCACCTTTCTTGGCGTTCCTTCGTGCGCCACGACCCGAGATGTAGCAGATAGCCAAGTTACGTAAGGCCAGCATGTTGCCTTCCGACGCCAGAGCCTCGTAGATCTCCACCGCCTGAGCGACAACGCGTAACTGTCAGGGCATCTCCTTTTTTCTTGTATTTTCATTAAATAGGGTTAAAGGCTTTAATATTCTGAAAAATCCAATTAATTTTCGGTTGTTTGACCTCATTTTATATTAAAACTAAATTCGTAAATTAATACATTATTAAATAATAAATATATTAATGATCGAATATATAAATATATTTAGAAATGGTTACCTTGGGCCAGTCGATGCGAATCTGGTCGTGGATGGTGGCCTTGGTGCAGCAGCTGAGGTCGACAGCGGCCAGGGGGTGGCCCATCTCGGCGGCGCGGGCGAGGAGGTCCTTGCCAGAGGCGGCGTCGCGTGCGAGGTTACTCTGCTGCGAGTAGCGGTGGCCCGCAATCAGGCGACGTCCGCGAAAGTAGTACCGTTCGGCCTCCCGCTCCTGCTGCCGTCGCCGCTCTTCCTCAGGACTCAGCCGAGGCCCGCCCGCCATCATCGAAATGCCCTGCGCGAGGGAGGGGAAGGAGAAGCCGCTGCTCCCATTCCCTCCTTCTCCTTCCAGCATCTTTGAGATCCAGGCGAACATGTTAACTCCTCCCTCGTTCTAGATTGATGGATGGATGGATGGAAGGATGGATTGGAAATGGAGAGGTATACGGGGTCTGGATAGGTGTGGTGAGCGCGAGTGGGCAGCTCGCAGGGCCAAGCTTCTCTCTTCTCGAAGATGAGCAATGGCGGCGTCGGTCGTGCGTGTGTTTGCCTTTTGTGTGCCCGCACGAGTCACACTCCACTCACGTACCGGGCTGCACGTGTGGTTTGCGCAAGGTGGTAGGGAGAGAGAAAGCGTGGCTGCAGGACGCGGCTCGAAGAGAGACCTGGAGTGGCAACCAAGCGCGAACCACACCAACACACACAATTTGCCTGTGCTTGGTCTTCAGCGGGGCAGCAACAATGTCGGCAAGACCGCAACACACAGGCGATACGGAAAGGTTTCTCCTCGGCGACAAAGGCGGAAGGAATGCAAAAAATGCGGTGTTAAGGAACGCTGCCGCGGTAAATCTTGGCTAATCGACGGTATCACGCACGATCTTCCCCCAAGTTTCGAGACGGCGCCAATCAAAGGTCAACTAACCGGGCAGGATTATTGTATGTATGTCGCGAGAAACGCCGTAGTCAAAGGCACGCTTGTGCGATGATGTGCCCTTCCATCGGTAGGCGTCCAACTTGTAACGATAGAATTCCCCGTGCAAGTGGAAAATGCGCTAGCTGGAGCTCTTTTTCATAACCCATAGCAACAGTCGCCACCAAATGGAAATGATTTGCTCCTCCAAGAATGCCCTCTGAGGAAAGAGCCTAGAGCGGTCGTGATCTGCTCCCTGTCTCGATACGGCTTTTATGATAAGAGTGAGCCAGAAACCGTACCGTTGCGTTACTCCCTAACAAGGAATTCGAACAATGCGATAGTAATTGGGGATCGGAGTAAGCAAGGAGTCGAACGGCGTTATAGGGGAGAAATGAGGGAAAATTCGTCAGACTCAATGGTGGAAGCCTTTCTGAAGGGGAGTGAAGACAGGGAACGTGACGGAAAGAGGGAGAAAACCAGCCACGGTCGGATGGAACACCACGCTCGGGGATGCGGGACACTGATGTACGCAGACGTACGTGTCCGAACCGGTCATTCGATCCCTGCCCGGGCCCACGACTGCTTCCTGGAGCTCTCCATTTCCTCTACGGCATTCCTCCCTCCATTCCCCACATCTCTTCCCGCCGCGTGCGACCGTCCTATCTCGCTCGAACTCAGGCTTCTCTTCTTCTCCTGGTCTTCCATTCCTCCTTTCTCTAGCGTGAAGGCCACACACACACACTACTGCCCTCTTATCCTGCTCCTCTATTCTCTTCCCTCTACTCCTCCTCTCTTCTCTCTTCATCCGTACTGATCGGTGTCCAAACCTCCTGAGCCTAAATTCGTAGGCCTTGATAAGTTAAGATAGCCTACCCGTGGAAGTGTAGCCAGCCATCACACCGCCTCCCTCCTTGTTCTCTACCGGAACCTCCCCTACCCACAGCACACACCCACTCACACAAAACAACATGGAAAGCGCACTCATGATGCTGCGGATGGCCTTCGAGCCAATGGATAAACCTGCTGCCACGAAGGCCCGCTCCCGCTACACCTCCCCATGCGCCAGCCCCTCCCTCGCTCGAAGCGCCGTGGGCAGCAGCAGTAACAACAACAACAACAGCCACAAGACCTCGTCGTGCTGCAGCACTTCCGAGGCCGCCCCACGGCCATCCATACCCACTGCTTCCTCACACACAACCACGACCTCACGCGACGTGGTCATCAACCCCTTCACCGCTCTCCCGCCCGAGATAATCTTTCACATCATCTCCTTCTTTTCCTTCAAAGATACGCTCTGTCTCACCGAGGTGCGTGTCTCCCACTCCTCCTTTTTTCTCTCACTCCTCCCGACCTCGGAGTTCGTTCGTGTTCGTAAGTGACTCAACCTCCCCTTCCTCACGTCACGGCTCCCTGTAGCGGACCAGTGCCGCTTACTTGAACGAAGGGTTGTGAGTATGTCGACACATTCTTTACGTTTCGTGTTTTTAAGATATTTCTGAACATCCTTTCGAGCGAAATCTCACGATCCTCCACCGTGTTAAAAATATAATCTGCAGACCAGCCGACTATGCTATCAGTACGGGAATGACGACATGGTGTGGAAAGGTCTCATACAATCAGAGTTGGGAGTCACATTCCTGGATGGAGCCGAGCACATCTTTGACGAGTATGTAAAGATCAAACCAAGCCCAAGTTACGAGAGCATGGAGGTGAGTTTGAGCCCAGTTTTCGCTGTGATAGAGTTGATCTGACGTGTCCTCATCATGCAGATTGAGGATAAGGGTTCACGAACATGGAAGGAACGGTTCCAATATCTACTCTCGGTCAGGCATGAACTTCTCCCGGTCCAATTCCGGGTAGGAGACTCCTCACTCGACTCTGACCTTGGATGGCCCTCCTCGCTCATTCAGTCTTTCCAGTCCATGAGGATTGTTCGAGAACCCGGTGCAGAGTGCGGTCGACACGGAAGGGCAGGTCCCGTGGCCGCTCTTGGCTGCAAGCACTACAGGCGCGACTGCAAGCTTCTTGCGGCCTGCTGCGGACGATTCTTCGTGTGCCGTCACTGCCACGACGAGCACGTTCACGACCATCGTATCGATCGCTACGCTACCAAGCTTGTGGTAGGTCCTTCTTGTTATCTTCGCTCTGTTGAATCCTGTACTAATCAAGTACCATATCAGCTGTGCATGGTCTGCAATTCCATTCAGAAGGTGCAGCAGGGCTGTGCTTCGGCTAAGTGTAACAACAGACCCTTGGGAAGGTACCACTCCTAGTTCGCAGAGTAACAAGAACTTTGAGGGCTGATGCGGATTCAATTCTTGTGTAGTTACTTCTGTGGGGTGTGCAAGTTCTACGACAATGACCCAGAGAAGGCCATATTCCACTGCGAGCACTGCCAAGTGTGCAAGCTCGGGAAGAAGAGCGAATCGTTCCACTGCCACGTGTGCGGCCGGTGCTTCTCGAAGGCTGTCATGGCCACGCATCCATGCCTCGCCAAGCGTCAACAGACCAATACTGAGGAGCGGTAGTGGTACCCCCGATGGTCGGCATTCCGGACCCATCTGCACGCGAACGAAGTGTACATATGCAGTAACATGACTTGAAGAAGAGATGGGTGTAGCGGCGAGGGCGTTACGACTTCATCTGCAATTGGCGGGAGCAAAGCGGTCAATTTTTTATATACAACTATCGATCGATCAACGAGCTCTCAAAACCATCCAATCAAAGCAGGCATTGTGGCCACGATGACGTGGGTAGCTGTCTGAGACAGGTGAGGTGTTCATTCCAAACAAAATTATCACCTGCTACGACGGTTAGAAGAGAAGGGTGATGCACAATTAAAGCACAATCAATGGAAGAAAACGCACAACTTGGCCACGGTGTTGTCCACAATGAGCTCATTCAGAGTTTCGTCCATGATGAACGCCGTAAGTCCTAAGCACCAAAGGAAAAACGGTGTCATTTCCTGGTGCGACGATAGAGTGATCTCAGTTAAAGCGTACCCCACACTGGATACGGCCCAGCCGTGAAGGCCTTGAAACGACCAGTCACTGAGTTGTAAGTTCGGTACTCATGTTTGGTGCGATCCATGAGCTCGTCGAGCATGAGCGTAAACACCTGATACGCCATCTTAGATGCAAAGTACACATAGGCAAAGAGGAGCGCAATACAGAATCGATTTCTGCCTCGTTTACTTTTAATTGCTTTGTGAGGTCTGGCCCGTTGAAGTTGCCAAGGAATCCGATCACGGCCGTCACTGTGAAGTGTAAGTTTGAAAACGATCATCAAGTGAAAGTGAAGCTCTGATTACCTGGTATCTTTGTTTTGGAGAGCGACTGATGATACGTCCCAAGGATGCGGATCGAGGAGCGAGGAATGCCAATCTCCTCTTCGGTCTCGCGCCGAGCGGTCGCTACTGGGTCGCCTTCGTCCTCTGGATCCTCCATTCCGCCTGGAAAACTCACCTATTTGTTGCATACGCATTCAGTTCCCTGTGCTGCTGAGCATTTTCCATGATGGTAAGTGCCAAACCTCGCCGTGGTGAAGCTTGAGTGAGGCCGCCCGTAGAGTGAACAGCACCGACGCTCGTCCATCGCGATTGCACAGCGGCACCTGCAACTCAGCTGGTAAGCATCAATAATATAAATTAAAATCAGTATAATTCTCTTTCTTCCATCTTTTGCTGCAAAACGTAAATATTCCAAATAAATATAAATAATAAATAATAAATAGTATTAGTGTAGTGGTGCATACGAGAACTGCAGCGGCACGCGTGGGCTTGCCGTCAGGTAGAGCAGAGAGACGTATGCGCCGTCGATTGACGCGACGCAGGCGCTCGCTGATCTGGTGTAGTGCAGCATCGTCAAAGTAGGCCGGGTAGGAAGAAGATGGAGAGGAAGATTCGGGAGAAGTCGTGACCACTGCTGATGAGGGACTCTCGGGGGAGGACGACATGGTGAGCGAGGGCAGAGCTGAGTAAGAGCAGGCAGGCGCTGTAGAGGAGGAAGACGAAGAAGTGAGATGGACGGTGAGTCGGGTCGGCGCCGACGATGTCGAGTATCGATGTGCTGCAACGTTGCCGCAATCGATCAGTGCGATCTGGGTAAGAGATGAAGAAGAAGATGGTCGTGGGGAGAGAGAGCGAAGTGAAGTACAGGTGGGGAAGGTTGCGCGATGCCGCATTTGGGGGGACGTGGCCGAAACGATGAGGAATAGCAGCTACGCGCCAAAGCAACACACTCCGGAGTTAAGGAAACTGTAAAACAATTTGGAAATTTTGAAATGCAATTCGAAATATTCGGCACCAAGACTGCCGATAGTGATAGCGAACAAATATGATTCACATGGTAGTGCTGTTATACATATTATGTGGGCGTGAGGTTTGTAGAGGGCCGAAGTAGTTCGTCACTGTTGAAGTAGCTTGACGACACCCTCCCAGTCATTCTCCTTGAGCTGCTTGCACAACTGCAGGGGTGTCTGCCTCTCGGCGTCCGTCACATTGCGCTCAGCTCCCGCATCGAGCAAGAGTTGAACAATAGCAGCTCTTCCGCATCCAGCTTAGAGTGGGTACGAAGGTTAACGTAAATCTGCCATCTTAGCAAGCAAGGCGATTTTGTACCAGCAAAATGGAGTACAGATGAGCCATTCTCCGTCTTAGCATTCGGGTCAGCGTTGTTGGCTAGCAGAACCTTAACAGCTTCAGTGTGCCCGTACCAGCTACAGTAGTGCAGCGCAGTCCTGCACTCCATCACACCACACAAGGACACAGCGTGAAGATCGCTGTCATGCCTGTGGGCAGAGCAAAGGTCAGTACCATCCGTCCTCGTCTCTTGCATTCATCAGTGACGGCTTGTCCGTTGCTGGCATGGCTTTGATCTGCTGCTCAAGTGCGGTCGCATCGCCTAGCTGAGCTGTAATCCACAGGAGACACATCCCTATAATGAGACCTGGCGATTTTGAGGGTAAAACTGGTGCGGTATAGAGTACCAGCACAGTGGTAAGGGAATAGCTCAGCCCACGTCTTCCTGCCGCCAGTAGTGCAAGGAGAAGGTCCAAAGTGAGCATCACTATAAACCAATGACAAAGACAAGACAGTACTTGGCAGGAGTGACAGCGGGTTTGGGCGCTGTCGTACGACTAGCAGCCCCAGCTGCTGGAGGCGGAGGAGGAGCGCCTGGTTGACTCATCTCTCTTCTCAGCTGCTGTTGGCAAGGCAGGAAAATGTTTTTCTTGACTTTTTCTCTCAGGCAGCTAGCTGTCGACTGGCCGTAAGCACTAGTGGCCTCCCGCTGCGCCTCCCTGTGTCCTGGGCGCACGCTCAGACGTACCCATGCTCCTCTCCATCTCTTTTGGTGCAAAATGGTCACGTATGCCTTGCATCAGCTCGATCGAGATCTGATCTGCTCATAGCCCACTGCTGAATGCTGTGAAGAGAATGGAGGGCATCACAACAGGAAGAGAGTCGAGACGTGCAGTTCATGTTATGCAAGGGGATAGTTTATTCGTCTTCGCAGAACAAGCTCTCCTTGAATGCAATGAGTTCTTTCTCTTGGCTTTATAGGGTCCGGACCGGGTGGCGCCGACACCCGCCAACTGTTGTGACACACTGGTGTCCAATCGATCGTCGTTCTCAGTACAATGGTCTATTTTGTCCCACAGCATGAGCGTGATCCCAGCTTATCGCCTTCCTTGTTGTACGCGTTTGTGTGCCGCTCACCTACCACTTGCCTTGCTTTCAAGTACTTGACCCCGTAGGCCTGATGCGGGAGGCACGGGTGACCACCGAGGTCCGTTTAGCGTTCAGGTGTTGTTGGCGTCACAGCACAGACCAACCGCGTTCAGGTCCGAAACTGCGGCCGCGAAGTCAGGCTCTCGACCTTTACCGGTACGCTGCTCTCGGCCTTCTGATAAACCCCCTATTCCCCTTCCTCTGGTCCGGCTAGTGGCCCCTCCCCGACATCGTCATCTCCTGCACCTCTTCTTCCTCTTCTCCCCGGTGTGGGCCCTGTGTGAAGAAGTAAGGTGCCTTACTTGTTCATTGGTGGTGGCGTACCGGAACACCACTGATTCTCATTTTCCTCCTTCTTCAATCTCTCCCATCTTCCTCCACCTTCGTTGGCGATACGTCATCTTCAGAGTATTCCACATCGAAAAGGGCGCAGATAGGAACAGAGAAAAATCACCATCTCATCACCCCCACAACGCCAGCAATCAATTCAACATCACCATGTTGACGTCTTCCTACAGAGTACGAGGCGCATCCGCGGCGATGCGATCCCCACCCGCAGGCATCCCCTCCAAATCCTCCTTCCTCTTGCGAACAGCATGCCGGCCTGCCGCGCGGCCGCTCGTCAAAGTTGATCATCTCCGGCCTCGATGGATGACTTCTTCTTCATCCGCACCAGCCGCACCCGCTTCAGTAGCCTCAGCCTCGCCTGCTTCGAATGATGTCGCTAATGCTCCTCTCATTAATCCTTCGACCGCATCTTCTCTTTCATCTTCAAATTCGAGTAGCGGCTTTGATTCGGCAAAGATGACCTCAACGAAGGAGCAGCAGCAGATGAAGGAGAAGAAGGAAGAAGAGGAAACGCAGGACTTGAAGTGGCTTGACTTTGACGATAGCAAGATGGCCTTCCGCAACAAGACCGACGCGGAGCTGCTGCGGGCGTGGGCAGTGTTCAAGCTGTGCTCGTACCCATGGCTGGTCCGCCGCGCGCGGCCGCTCATCAACGCCGCCGATGCCGTGCTGGGGAAGCGGCTGATGACGTGGGGTCTTCGCAACACCTTCTTTGCCCACTTCTGCGCAGGCGAGACGCAGGAGGAGCTCCTGCCCGTCCTCGACCGGCTGCGGGCCGCCGGCGTCGGCGCCATCCTGGACTACGCGGCCGAGGCCGACGTACCCGCGCCGAAGGCCCAGCCGCAGGCGGATCACCCTCACAAGCAGGTTAATGATTTAACGCCGTTCCCATATCCCTCAACGCCAGCTACACCCGTTGGCCCGCCATCCCCATCCCAGTTCTTTAGGGTACCTTGGTCATCACCATGTTCATCACGATCACATGTGCGCAAGGTTCACTCACCTGAATGATTGCTTTGATTTCCTACAGCCCGACAAGTCACTGGATAGACGTGAGGGCGTGGTATCGGCGCGCACATACTATTATGAAGACGAGGCACACTGTGACGCCAACGCCGAGATCTTCCACTCTTGCGTACAGGTACATCTGTTCCATATAAAAGGCCTTATATCTGCCTCTATCTTCTTGCATTCCTCACACAGTGCCTTTGACAGAGCGCTGGAATGCGACCGGACGGCTTCGCTGCGATCAAGGTGACTGCTTTGTGTCCACCCGTCTTGCTTATGAGGCACGTGCACACTGCCGCTGTGGTGTGAGGGAGCTTTTGCCCTGGGAAAGGAACAATGTTGTGCGAGCCCACTGCCCTACCGCCGACTTACGTATGTGCTTGCCGGACGTCTTCCTACCACAGGATCTCTCATATCCTAGAAGAGAGTCGACGCCTGTTTAGGAGCATGTCAGAAGAAGGTAACTGGTTATCCGTAGTCAAGATTAAGGTAACGCTAATCATCGGGCTGTATGCTTAGGGCGAGACCTGGTCGGCAAGCCGATTGAGAGTTTGCCCTATCTTTCTCGAACCATCAGCAAAGAAAACTTCCTTAAGGTGCTCAGCATGCTGAACGTCAACCTCGCACCTGTCGAGCAGACTGCATTGTTCGCTGCCATGGTACGTACGCTAGGCAAGCATGCAAGAAATGGTTATCATGACTCACCCATGTGGGTTCTACGCATTATCACTAGGATATTGATAAGAACGGCGTGGTGGACTATGTGGAATGGCTGGAGTCAGTCCAACCCAACGAT
>CDEZ01021686.1:0-16468 GCA_000826365.1 Acanthamoeba royreba | reverse complement strand
ACGTAGTCAGGGCCCATGATGCGGACCTTCTGGCCATTCCTGGCCGTGCCAGAGAACACACGACCGAAGGCGTAGAAGCGACTGCCCTGGTCAGGGGAAGGCACCAGCTTGGAGATGTAAACCATGAGTGGGCCTGCAGGTGTCTAGGTCAGTTCACTGCGGACACATTCAACGATCCAAATAGAGCACGCCATTGTTGTACCATCCTTGTCGCAGCGACGGATAGCGTCGGCGCACTCATCGTCCATGGGACCCTCGTAGAGAGTCTCCACACGGTACTTCTGGGCCTCGACGGGTGATGGCAGATGTCTCACCATCATCTCCAGCAGAGCTGAGGCCACAGGCACGAACTTGGGCATCACGCACTTCATCAGGTCCTTGCCCTGGAGTTCCTTCTCGCTGCCCTTGAGCTCGATGCCGAGCTGAGCCATGTACTTGTCCAGGTTCTCGCGCTTCTCGGGTCCAGCGAGAGAGCCCTTGATGAGACGGTAGACTGGACCGAGCACGAACTGACAGAAGCCGCGCTGAAGCTTCTTGCCTGTTGAAGACACATTGCTCGTAGTCCTGCAGAAGAACGTTCCGTCAGCGTGAATGTTGTGTTGACTTTGCTACGATCAATGTTATAGTACCATTTCTTAGCGTCAGGATCGTAGAAGTTGTCGCCCCAAAGACGCTTCTGCAGCTTGTCGGGGGCGATGTTGAGCTTCTTGCCGAGCATCGTAGCGAACGTGCGCAGCGTGAAACCCCTGTTTTAAGGTCAAGACAATGGGTGAGCGGAACGAACGGATCAGAGTACACTGGAGAGGTCCTGACGTACCAGCCTTGAATGCCAGAGGTGAAGGCAACGGTGCCCTCGTCGGGCTGAACGCCCAGTTCGCCGAGCTTCTCTTCTCGATAGATGGCGATCACGGCATTGACCGACTCGATCGTGCGGCACAGGCGCATGTAGAGCTCCTCGGGCTCCAGCTGCTGCTCCAGAATGGCGCGGTCGAGCTTATTGAGCACGAGCACGGGCTTGATACGCTCCGACAGCGCTTGCCGCAGCACGGTGTTGGTCTGGACGCATACGCCCTCGACACAGTCGACCACCACGAGAGCTCCGTCGGTCACGCGCAGCGCGGCCGTCACCTCGGACGAAAAGTCAACATGGCCGGGAGAGTCGATGAGGTTGAGCAGGTAGCCTTCGAGGGCCTGCACCTCCTCCTGCTCGCCGCTGGGCTTGTCGTCGGCCTTGGGCAGGTCGAAGTAGAGCGAGAGGCCCGTGGACTTGATGCTGATGCCTCGCTTCTGCTCGGCTTCAAGCGCATCAGTGAACCTGTTCTTGGAGGAAATGCCCGCCATCCTCACCAGAGAGTCTGGCCATCATACCCAACAAACAAAGTCCATCAGAAACTTGAACAAACGGCGAGAGGGAGGACTAGTCGTATATACCGGTAAGGGTGGACTTGCCATGGTCGACGTGGGCGATGACGGTGACGTTACGAATGTTTTCTTGACGGTCCATGATATCTCTCACTTGTTCGGGGGTAAAGTTCGGCTGCAGTCGACGAACAAAAATCAGCTCGTAAATTTCAGTTCCACCAACAAAAACTCAACGTTCACAGAAATCACGCACAACATGGAGAGGAGAACGTTACCATGTTGTTGAGGGAGGAGGAAAGAACGAAGTGTTCTTAGGTGGTTGAGAGGTAGTTGAGAGGGTGATGAGGGTGGGAGCTTAACACCCGCACACGACAAAGCCTAACACAGCTGCTGGGCAAGCGCCGACGCTGCTTACTCGAGGTTACACGATAGTCGAAAGTGGTTGGTGGTCGAAGTCACACGGAAGAATCGCTACAGGCAAAGTGTAGCTAGAGGGATGGGACTACAACTTGGGTAGGGTCTACAACTTGACGGTAGTGGTAGGCAGCACTGGTAAACAGGTGTGTAGCGGTTAGGCGAAGAAAGAAAAGGGGTGCGAGCCACAGCTTCATTTATTGCCACCAGATCACCTGGTTCGTCTCCAAGAAAATAAAAAGAAACATTATATACTTCGAATTTTCTCAACACACAAACTGCATTCCTGGATAAAACCTGCGGTTCAACGAACATCGAAATAACAAAATTTTGTTATTGGGCAGAAGCGTCTCCAGGGAGTTGGGACGAAGAAAGAGGGAACGAACTCAGAAAGCTGGAAGCAGGAGCTGATGGCCCAAGAATATGCTTCGAAAGAACGGCACCTTAAGAGGCCCGTTCGTGTTACCACTGTCGGTCAGCAGTCTGTGGTATCGCTGTGTGCATTGGGGTTTGGAGCTCGCCTTGAGCGGACAAAAGTGGGTTCCTGTTCTCTTCTATCTTCCCTAACCCTGGAAAGCAAAACCGAGCGTGTCAGGAGGTCTTTGCTGGATCAGGCTTCTGCCGAAAGTGTTCATGCTAGTTGTTCCGTCACAGTGCACACACCACCAAGAATTCAATCATCAACGTTGGCTTCTTATCAGGTGGCCGCCTACAGGTTCAGGGTAACGAAATCGTTATTCGCTGTATATACTTCGGGCCCTGGTGGTGAGAAGACAAGGAGGCCACACTAGTTTCTGTCTTTGTCGTTCTGAAAAAAAGGTTTCTTTCCCATGGTGCCTGGTTGGCGAGTGAGTACTGCCCCGGCGTGCCGAGCTTCAAGCCCGTGATCGAGGTTCACTTGCAGCTCCGGGTCTTCGCGGCCTTTCTCCGCGTATGTGCGCTCAATTTCACGCACCATTTCCTTTCTCCAACAGCGGGTGCCCACCAAAGAAGTCCATCCATGTCACTGGACGTAAAGCTGGCACTCGTTATTTCCTCCAGCTTTTGATGAGAAGAGCGACGTATCCGCGCCTCTTAATGAATCGGCGCGTTCCTTTAAGGTATAGGTGAGATATAAGAGCTGATGCTCTTCTCTACTTAGCAACAACTAAAAGCGAGGGAGAGAGAACTTAACTACTAACATCGAGACACACTCAACAAGCATGTCTACGAACATCGTGAATGTGGTGGTATTTGGCGGGACCGGCGCACAGGGAACAGCGGTGGTAAAGGGTACGACCTTGTCTTCCTCCTGACACCCTGATAACTCTGATTTATGTGCGCAATGTGATCAGCACTCGCCAAGGACGGTAAGTTCCACGTACGAGTGCAGACGCGTGACTCCAACCACAGAGCAGCAAAGGAGTTGGCCAAGCTGCCCAACGTGTCCTTCCACCTGGGTCACATCGAATCCGATGACCTGCTGAGGGAGGCCATGCAAGGCATGGACGCAGTGTTCTTTCTCGTGAACGGATTCGCCGTGGGGGAGAAGGCTGAGATCTTCTGGTCCATGCGTGCGTTCGAGATAGCGCGAGAGGTTGGGATCAAGTTCTTCCAATTCTCCAGTATCGACTACTATCTGAAGAAGGGCGGCTATGACCCCAAGTTCCGCTGTGCCCATGCTGATGGCAAAGGCCGAGTCGCTGGTTCGTTCCTTCCTGCCTTGTTGATGCATGAGGCTAACTCGGGCTTGCTTGGTTACTCTTCTAGATTGGATCGAACATCAGCCTACAAGTCCTATGAAGTGGGCCATCCTCACCAGCTGTACTTGTCCCTCCTGATCCACACAGTTCTTGTACACGAAGTTGGCTGACATGAATACTACAATGTAGGTCCTTACATGGAGATGATCCCTTTCATCTCTCACCCGAAGTGGGATGAGTCAACATCCACCATGGTCTTTTCTCTTCCTCTGCAAGACGGCGCCATTCCCATGATCTATCTAACCGACCTGGGCAGTTACGCACGATGGATATTTGAGAATCCCGATCAGTCGGCAGGACTGCACCTGGAGATCGCAACGCAACACGTCACCGGCAACGAGCTGGCTCGTGCATACAGCAGTGTCACGGGCACGAAGGCCGTCTACAGGGACATTCCGCTGCAGGACTGGCTTGATCAGAGACAAAGCAAGGAAAGCAGCAGCGCGAGTCAGGTATCTATCAGCGAGCCGGGAGTCTTGACATGGCAGAAAAGCTTCTCTGGCTGGTGGAACACCTACCGCCACTCGGGAGGAGATCACCCTGTTTTACAACGAGACTATGCCCTCCTTGACAAGGTGCGTTCTCCGCATCCTCCCGGAAACTGCCGAGTCCTTACGCCAAGGTTGGGGCGACAGATTCTCCCCAACAGAGTCAGATCACTCGAAGAGTGGATGAGAAAGACCGGATTCGATGCCACCAGCCGCTTGGTGCTGCTCAAGGATCACGAGGACAAGCACTTTCGTGCTTGAATCATTGCCTGGACACATGGCAGGGGAGTGATCCCGCTTGCCGCATGCGCCCGGTGTCACGCTTTGGCTCTTACAGCGAATAAAAGCAATTGCACTAAAGGCCCACATACCCATGGGTAATGGCCTTCATCTTCTGGACAAGTACATGAGATCTGTGTAGCCGCACATCTGGCCACCCTGAATTGTTTGAATTCCAGTCCGTGTTGTCTCGGCCTTTTTCCGCAGATTACTCGCATTCTTGCACAAGACTTGTTACCCCAAACAAAAACACACCACATGTCGTCCTTGATGAAGCTCGCACCCCGGCAGTGTTTCGTGTGCTCTCAACTCAACCTCCCCTGCGATGGGTACGTCGCGCTCCAACTTAAACTCCTATTTGTTGTGCATTCCCCCTTGTTGCTAGCTGAGCAAAACATGGGTCGGTCAGGAAACCGGGTGTGCGTCCGTGCAGGTGGTGCACGTTGATCGACCATGCCGATCGTTGCCACTTCCCGAGAGTTACTGTTACACCCAACTCGCTTGGTCCGCTGCCGCTGGCTCCCATGCCGGCACCGCTGCAGTACACCGCCACGCTAAGGCCACCGGTCACCGCCGTGGCTGAGTCCCAGCAGCGGGTAAAGCGCAAGCGTTCGCGTGCGGCTGCTGACAACGGTGCTGCTGCCACGACCACACCCGTGCCGAGCCGGTCGACAATGTCGAGCACGGACACAGCAGCGCTTACGTCGTTTGTCACGATGATCAAGAGCCAAGTTGAAGAATTAAGGCAGGAGAACAGAGAGATCAAGCGGCAGCTCCGCTCCGCCATCAAACGACAGAAGCAGACCCAAAAGGAGGTGTCTGAGTCCCTTTGTGAGCGTGCCAATCAGCTAGGCATGACCTTCCCTCAGAAGGAGACCGTTAGTTCGAGCAGTTTCTCAGATAGTGGCTCTTTACATTCATTCAATTCGAACTCTGATGTCCTCCTGGTACTCAGACAAGTGCTTCCCTTCTTTGATGAGTACAACATTACCAAGGACACCAGCATCGTAGTAGATGACCTCAGGTGCGTTGATGTAGTACTTAGCTTGCTGTTTTGAGTTCTGATCAAAGGACTTTTTCGCTCTTCATATTCATCCGGTGCAGTAAGCCCTTTAGTGCGTTTCAAATGATCGAAATAGGACCTGGAGACATCAGAGGATTCTTCTACTACGCTTCGCCAGCCTACGCCGATGTGATGGGCTACAGCGTGGTAAGGCCAGGCCGATCTTTTTCCCTTCCTGCCTAGCTTTCTTTCTGAATGTCGAGTTTGACAGGATGAACTCTGCGGCAAGCTGTCATGTACAATTCACCAACATAGCAACAATCTTCGCTGTTCGCAAACGATCGTTAAGCACTACGCTGAACTATCTCCACACGTGGCTCCTGTTGGGCCTGTGTTCCATTCAATCTTCTCCACAATCAATAAGGCGGGCGTACGAGTGCGCGCTCATGCGCGACATCAGTTCTTCAGTCAAGGCGGCAAGGTAACTGCTTGCCTTCTGTGACAGTACTGCTTGGGTAGAATCACTAATGGTGAGGTTCACGTCATTAGGTGAAATGGGCAATATGCGTCTTCGACAAAGTTCTCTTCAACCCTACGGAGCAAATCCCTCTACCGCTTGGGTGCGCGGATGTCTCCAAACCTGACTGCCCTTCCGCTCCGCAGGGGGATGCGACCCAGGGCTTAGCCTCGGAGCAGCAACAGCGATCAGATGACCTCAATCCCCAAGACAAAACCGAGCTGATTCAGCTGTTGCAGGATCTGTTCGCTCCACTTTCCTGAAACAGAATGGAGTGACGGGTTTCTGTTCAATGTGAATCTCGTTGGGTTCCCATTCGACAGCAGAGAATCAGCACAAGCACCACAAGATGATGCAGTCAACCTGAAACAGGCCTGTTTCTGCATCATACACTGAAGGAGAGGTCCCATCATATCTCCTTGCCACTAACACTAAATCAGCTCGGAAGACGTGCCCACACAAACCTTTATCACTACGCATCATGCGTGAGTATAATGCATAGCTGTTGAACAAGGAGTAAGCGTGGCCGCGGCTAACCCAGCTCAGATCGTGGCCATCGCACTATATCATTCGTCTGTTGGTCCTATTCGTTTCTGTCTGATGCGTTCCCTCAACTCTTAATGTCGATTATGGTGGCGGAGAGCGGGGGCAAGTCGATAAGAAGGCCGTTCGTCATAAGCATCGATCCATTCATGATGACTTCCTTGCCATTGTCAATGACCCGCACATTGTACCGCCGCACAGCTTCGAGACCACGAGGCTTGACAAGGTATGGGCCTTGATCGTGGCCTGGCGTCCTTTGGGCCGAGTAGACAAAGACGACGGACTGCGTACGATCGGAGCTCCAGCTCACACGACAACACATTGCGGAGTACAAGCGCTATCGCCCGCTAATACGTGACGGCAAGGTTTACCATCTGCAGCGCCCCACCGAGGACGGCACAATGGAGCTCCGTAAAGTGTACGTTGACGGAGAGTCTTGTAGATAGCGAGCACTATACCGCGGAGGGAAAGGATAGGACATCCCAAACACTCCTAAGCGTGTGGCTTGTACGTTATCATCATCCACACTTATACTGATCGATCCCATCTTTTAGATACGAATGTTGAAGTAAGTTCAGAGAAGATAAAGCTACCTGGTGTGGTAGATATGCGGGACGCGATGGGACCAATCAGCATGTTCCCTCCATCCTCACAGTTTTCGAGCACGATATGAGGACGCAATCGCCTCAGCGCGAGCCACAACCAGTCTATCCCTTCAACAGCGTTGGAGTAGTTCTCATCACCGTGATTGTGAGTATGTGTGCTCTTCGTACACCTTTTCACCATGTCTTCTCCATCTGTTGTCATATGATTAGCTTAAGTGGGTCACGAGATAGGAAAGCGTGCCTTGGACGAAATAATCCACGTTGTAACGATCAACAAGATCGATCAGCTGTCCTAACAGCCATTCGCGCACCGGTTCATGGCTTAGACATATCGCACTGGCTCCAAAGTATTCATTGGAGTTGTCTTTCGTTTCATGACCATAACTGCAATCAGAAGAGATGTATGGAGCGGTACAGCACGATTTTGAGACGTACTATAGGCTAACCAGTCGGGATGAGCAAGAACGACGGGCGCTGTGAGAGCAGCCTGTGCAGCGGGCATGTGCAAGCCAAAGCGGATTCCCAGCTGATGAGCGCGATCAGCCAGCGGACGAAGCCCACGGGGGAACTTGATCGGATCTGGCCTCCCTAGTGAACAGAGCAAAAGCGTTAGCGCGCATGTATGTTTCCTATAATGAGAACTTACAGTCTCCGAGCTGAGCAGCCCAGCCAAGATCAAGCACGAAAACCTCCAGCCCAATGAAGCTGGCCAATTCGAGCTCCTTCATCATCGACGCTTCGCTGCGTTACCAACAAAACGGCGGAATAGTCATGATGAATGCCTGCCAAGTCCAGCAGGATGCAGCGTACTCGATGTTAACGTTCCATTGCCAGCTGTCGTATTGAGCGAATGGGTAGGAAGGGGAGGGAAGCGGTATGGCCAGGTGAGCTTCTATGTACCGCTGGGTGAGGTATCCTGCCTCGTCCCAATCACCCACGAACAGTCCCACATAGGTCGCCGGCAGCTGGAACCCTCCTAGAGTGTGATTGATGCTCAGAACGGACACCGTCGCTCTAGTCACGCCGTCATCCGTGGTGGCCACTGTGGCTACCGACTTGCCATTGAACTCGATACCCACGAATAGACCAGCCACTGGTCCGCAACTACGTAAGTGTTCGTTGATCACAGACTTGATGAGGACGTACAATGAGAATCTGAAGCAGGTTGGAGGGCAAACCAAGCACACTTGGTTAGCTCTCCAAGGGCCTAGGGTTGGCTACCCATACGCAAGTGGTTCGGCCACTGTCCTCGATTGATAGCGATTGTACGCGGAGCCATCGTGCTGGTGCCTGCAAAGGGCCAGTTGAACTGATCGACCTGAACGGTACAAGTCCTACAGATCAGCACAAGACGTTACCCCGATGTTATGCTCTTGGATCCGTACAGTGAATAACACGCCGTTGTTTACTCCCGGAGGAGAAGCAGCCCCACCGTTAGCAACTCGCAAGCTGAGATCACTGATCGATTCGACGACACAGCGCCGATCTCCGTCCACATACGGACCACAGGATGACCGTCTTTCAATTCAAAGTAGCGTCGCACCTCGGCATCCACCTCTCCGTCTGCCGTTCGAGCCATTTCGGTGACCACCAACGTGATGGATCCATTCCCTTCACCATTCCCCATCGTGAGTGACACCAGATTCATCATCATCTGCATCAGCATCAGGAACGTTCGTCAAGACCCTTGGTAGGACATCGTACCCTCTACGCGGGCGGGGAAGGCCTTGAGTGGAAGGAGTCTGCCGTGATGTCCTACTTCGATGGCCGGTACTTCGCTCCACTCTGAGACCGCGCCGAAGTCTGCTGTGCGCGCACCAGCCACGACAGGTCAGCACACAAGAAGAAAGAAAGATGAAGAGGTTCATCCATACCAGGGCTACTCTCGTTGAGCGGGAGAAGCACACGCCAGCGAAGGCACGGACGCCCTGCGGTACCCGCGGTCCACGTGACGCTGCAGCTGACCTGCCTGTTGCCAAGTTCCTCCGTCCACGCGGCATCCCGCTGCTGGACTTCTACTTGAGCCTTCTCCGCCGGAGACGGCAGGCGCCCTACTCCCAGCCCGACTCCAGGTGCTACCACCACTCCCAAAACCACTACTCGTAGCAACAAGAGAAAGACCCTCACCATCATCTCCTGTGTATTGTTGGTACAAAGCTTTAACATGTCTACAAAAATATAAGCCAATGGCAAATCAGAAAATGGAGCCTCCTGATGGAGTTCTTCTTTGTCCTTTTCTTCTCTTATTGTCCTCGTGTGTCGATTCCCTGTACCGGACCGTTCTGCAACATAGTACATAGGACTCGTCCACAAAAAAAAAAAGAAGAGGGCACGAGGGTAAGGACAAAGGAGAGAAGTAAGAAAAGGACGGATATGGAGGAGAACCTGGTCACCAGCCCGGCCGTGTTGCGCAAACGTACGGCACCGGGCTCGCCGCCACCGCCGCGGCCCCGCCTCCCTGACGGCGAGAGTGGAGGCCTGGCAACGGAAGCCACAAGCGCCGGGGTAGTTCCTCCTCTACTTGACGCCGGCGCAGCAGCTACTACTACTCCTTCTACTCTTCCTACGGCCGCTGCGCGGGTCACCTTTGCAACGACGGACTCGCTAGCAGGCGTAGTCGACGACGCGATGGTGGACATGCTGGTGAGCGAGCTCACTGATGGCCTCGTCATGGACGACCCCGACGCGGGAAGAGGAGGACTCCGTGTGGAAGGGGAAGGAGAAGGAGAGGAAGAAGCGGAGGGACAGCTACGTCCGGGACCGGGCGAGCGCAGAGACTCAGCTGCGGTGATGGCACACCAGGCCGGGCAGGCTGTCTCGGAGTGGTTGCGGCGGAAAGACCGCGAACGTGCGCGAGGCGGGATGCAGCGGCCCAGCTCGCCTCCGCCGGAGGCTTCCGTGGCGACGGGAGGACGCAAGGGCCCAACAATGTCGAATGACAACACACTGCAGCGGGTAAAGGTTGGTATCCCCAAAGGCCACTTTGAAGCGAAGAACGAAAACGACGAAAAGAACGAAAAGCGAAAAAAGAACGAAGCAAAAGCATATAGCTACCTACAAATTAATTAACTATAAATAGTAAAAATCAAAATCTCATACTATTTTTGTCTTTGGCTGAACATATTATTTACAACAATAATACTAATTTGTGTTTGGTGGACAGTCGGTGGGGTTCTTCTCCTTCAGCCGCTACGATACCCCCTCTAAGGAGGGCTGGCTCACCAAGCAGGTACAACAATGCTTCGACATGTGCTCAATTGATACAACTGTTAACTGATTGATTCTTTCAACGTTCAGGGTGGCCGAGTAAAGAACTGGAAGAGGTACATACACAACCGTAAGGAATAGTGGTGCGTTCTTTGGAGCTGATGTGGTTTCTGTCTCTGTTATCCGGGATGCCAAATGAAGGCGATGGTTCATTCTATCTGATGATCGGCTTTACTACTACAAGAAGCCTGGAGTACGTAGTTAACTTGCATCCGTACACGAACTCCAAACAACTGAGACTATCCTATTGTGGCCCTTCACAGGATCTGACGCCTCTAGGATTCATTCCCCTCTCCCGCTGCTGTATTCGAATCTCCGAGATGAGACGTAGAGGAAGACGGCTAAGGCAACTCCCTTTCATGAAGCTTACCCTTAAGTTGCTGGATTTGACATTGATTTTGTGTGGACGATAGGTATTGCTTTGAACTGTATGATCCTCTTGGTGTATTCTGTCGCCGTCATCCAGCCTTCTACATCTTTGCCGACAATGAAGAGGAGATGGAGGAATGGATGCGCGCACTTAACCTCAAGGTAAGCCAGAGAAGGCCTTCGGTTTAGATTCAACGCTCACTTTTTGATCCCCGATCTATAGATTGCTGACTCTCCGGCCAAGAACTTGCGCAAGGAGGAACCCGTGATTGACACCCACCCTATTGAAAGGCAGGGATGGCTCACCAAACGTGGTGGTATTGTCAAGGTTTATATATTCTTATTGAGGCAATCATGTTCATAGCCTCACATCATGTTTTTTGTTGTGATTTGTGAAGAACTGGAAACGCAGATGGTTCGTCTTACGTGGCAACATGCTTTACTATTATCGCACAACCAAGGTACCGTGATTAGCATCCAGCTTTCTGTACTTTCTATAGCAATTGACTTAGTTTCATCCAAATAGATCAAAACGCCCTTGGGGTTCATACCTGTGGTTCGTCTTTTCGAGACTTAGGTTTACAACTTCTTTATCTCAGTACCCTTGCCTAAAAACAGGATCGATGCTCTGTAGAACTGCTCACTACTGATGACGACTTCAAGAAACACGGGATTAGTATGTGATACACGTGCCTCTCAACCACGTAATAGATGAATTTTAACACGTGCATATCAGAACTGCCTGTTAGAAAGAGAGGATTTGTGTTTCAGATAACCGACCCGTGCTCAGCGTTCAACAGATGGCATCCAAGGTATGTTTCACTCTTCATCTTCGGTACCTTCTTAAACAATCCGCCATAATCAATGCAGCTATTATCTAATGGCGGACACTGAGGAGGATATGGATGAGTGGATTGCAGCTATCTGTACCATCAAGCTGCTGGACTTCGATCTGACTCAGCTCTCCGGTTCCTGTCCTCTGCATTTCTCATTATCCTGCAGTCTTCTCACTTGTATCCACAATAGACTCATCCCCCTCTGAGTCATTCCGAAGAGCGACCACTGAAGGTGCAATCTAATCTACCTTTTTTCCATAGTCGTGTAGCTCAGCCACCTCCTGTTCCAGATGAGGTCCTCGTACAACTTAGCGGTGAAATCAATCCTGACGAGCTGGCGCGACAATACGGAATGGAGAACAGAGGACCCGTCGTTTCTCTTCCTAACGCTTATCGGTTCAAGAAGACATCTGCCGCACCGCATAATGTAATCTCCACCCTGGGAAGGCACAAGGGCGTCACCTTGAACAAGAGGAGGTGTGCTAACTCCTTTCCTTCACTCGATGTAGCTTTAGCAGCCCATTCTTACGATGCCCCTTATTGCAGGTTCTCGATGGGCTCCTCCTCATCATCTTCAGAGAATGCTTCGAACTACTCTCGCACATCCTCCCTTTCGATGTCCTCCTTCCGGCTGAGCCTCCCCGAGCCGCTTTCCGCAGATGCATCGGGGGAGTTGCGAAGTCTCGCGCGAGATCTTGACATCTTTCCGGAAGAGATCGAGACAATCGGCAATATTGGGATGCGATCTGTCGATAACGACGGCTGGGAGGAGAAGAGTTTAGGCCTCGTGTGGCGCAACTCGTACATGGGACGAGGAAAGGAGACAGATGGAGCACAAGAGCCTATAGATGGCCGCGAAAGCTCACTGGTTATGGTTGAAGGCGATGAAGACGAAGTCGAGGAGGAGGAGGAAGGCGATGGTGAAGACGAACCAGATATCATCAAACGAAGGGAGAAACAGCTCATGGCGATCAACCTTGCTAAGGATCAAATTCTCAAAGCTAAGTTGCGAGAAGATCAGTCTCGGCGGATGAACTTCATCGTGTCTATGCTGAATTATCTCTACAAGGTGCTCCGGAAGCTTGTTGAAAGCAAAGGAAGCTCGACAGCCCCGGGCAAACAAGGACAAGGCAGTACGGTTAATGATCCATTAGAGAAGAAGTCGAAGGAAGAACTGCTCGAGAACTTGTTCAGTACGACCTACGACGACCTCAAGTATCTTGAAATGCTAAAGGAGCTGCTTCAAACTGATAACGGTGCACCACATTTCGACTTTTCACATGACCTTCACATGTACTAATAGATGGCTATGATTGTAGATCAACTCACGCGCGATGATGTGATCGAAGAGGTGATGAAGGGTAGATTCCCCGCATTGGAGGTTATTGGATTCCCTGTTTCCATCTTTTCTACATTACGAACATCTCACAAAGGTACTACAGCGGACCTGCAACGCTCTTGCCTTCCATTGAATGACCTGGTTGATTCTGCAGTGAGAGTGATTTCGAGCCTGTTGCTGGACTACCTGGCATCACTGACCTCACCTATCCTACCGCGATATAATCAGATAATTGCCCTTCGCGGTATTGTTGCTTTGTCCTGTTTTGATAATTTGAGTATCGGTTGCCCTTCTCACGCTTGACTGCCCTTCACGAAACAGAGCTTAAGGGCTCGGAGCGGTTGCGGCAGCTGCAGACGATCATCTCCCAGCTTGACCGATCTCGACAGCGGGTTCTGCGCCGTCTGCTCGGTCTTATGAAGGCCATCGACGAACTCTCCGCAGGGTGCAAGTAGGTGCTCCATCCTGGCTGCGGCTTGTGTGAGGCTGGAATCGAGGATGAATGGAGCTAACACCATTCCATTCTCGTGCATTCTATCAGGACTGGACGGAACCTCACGTTGGCTCAGCTGTCGATCGTTTTGGCACCCTACATCATCCGCCCCGTGAGGGCGGAAGAGGCTTCCCTCGATTCTGTCTCAGGATCCGAAGTTGTAGGCGATGTCGGTGAGACGTTGATAGAGCCCTCCAAGTGTATAGACTCCCCAAAGCCCATCGGGTTCCCACTCACGCCCCGGCGTCGAGAGATCGTGCGTGCCGACTGGTATAGCCCTACCACCCCCGCCTTCTTGTTGCTTCTGTGCTAACAAGCCATCGATCGTAATCATCAGGACGCACATCACCGAACTCATCACAGGAATGGTGAGCAACTACGATGTGCTATTCCACAAACGGGAGAACAGCAGCAAGCATGCCAAGGCTGAGGAAATCAAGGGACGCAACCGCAAGGCCATCCATGAGCGAACGTGGAACCTCAACTCCAGCGGCCCCGTTCCTGCTCCACCGCCTCCACCGTCCGCGTGGCTGTCGGGATCGAGGGGCCAGCGCGGACGTATCGACGAGAAGCAGCACCACCTGCGCGACCGTTCCTCTTGAGGGCAACCTTGCCTTGCAAGTTGTCTGTACCGCTGGATCCCCTCCCCGCTGTCACAGCTGCAAACAACAACGCGTTGTTGCCACGCTCAGTTGCGCCCTCCTCGGCGATTCCTTTGGCAACGGCAGCATGGGCCAAGGACGAGCAGCAAAGGGGACAGCCCACACGAGACGATGCCGAGGCGACGCACAGAGGAAGACAGGGAGGCAGGGGGAATTGCGTGGAGGGAAAGAACAAGGACAGGAGGCGCACATGGTGGCAAGACGTGATTCAGCATCTTTACTACCGTGTGAATAGTGGTGTGCTGTGGGCCCACATGGCCAGGTACACATGCCAAATGTGCTCCTTCTTGTGTGCTGTTGATGATCTTGTGAGGAACAAGATTCATACAATCACCTTCAGTTCACCTTGTGTCTTCAATCACCGTTCTACAATGAGGCAATGAGGTCAGGATTCGAATGTCCTTCTGATTTCCACATCAGGTGCGAAAGATAGGGCAAAGCACAGCAGTCCACATTTACCAACCGTTGTCATCACGTTCGTCCACCACCGAGGAATATCTTGCGGCGCTTGAGCTCTTGGGCGATCAGCTGACGCTCCTTCTGTGCGCCACCCAACATATCGCCATTCTCCTCAGCGCGACGGATGAGGTAAGGCAGCACCTCTCGCACGGGCCCATACGGGACGTATTTATACACGCCATAGCCCTCAGCACCCAGAGAGTACGATACATGATCGCACATGCCTGCAGTACATGCATATGTCAATACGAGCAAAGACACGCTCATACAGCAGCTGCAAGTGCAGGAATGTACCGAGAAGCTGGCCAAAGTAGACGCCGGCATTCTGTCTGGGGATGTTGTACTCCTGCATCTTCTGCACTGCGAATCGAACTGAGTTCTCATTGTGGCTAGCCACCATGATCTGCGCCCGATGAATGTGCTTGAGAATGGTGTCCATGACCTTGTGATAGTTAGTATGAGTATCTTGGATCGTCGCGCAGATAGGATCCTTATAGCCAAACTGGACGAAAAGAGAGCGGGTTTGGTGAGTTACCACCCAAGGGGACAATAAGGTTTGTGTATACCTTATCAGCCCGCTTTCTCTCCTGGATCATGTACGCCCCACGTACGAGCTTAGCGGCAAAGTAGTAACCATGCCGTTCTGCCCTGGCAAGGTCAATGTCAACTCGTCCTGTGAGATACGGAGCATCTCTAATCAGAAATCATATCAAGAACACAAGTGAAGTTTCGAACCTTCAGTGTTCGTGAGGTAGCATTGATATGTGTTGTAGATGGCTGGGAACTCCTTGTTAAACTTCTTCTGAAGGTTGAGAACCATATGATCGATGGCAGGCTGGAAATAGGTCTGCTCGGCGTCGACCATCAGATGCACCTTCTTGAGAGCTGCCAGCTCGGCCAAACGTTCTAGCCGGTCTATCATGTTATCCATCTGCTGCATCTCCTTATCGTTAAGCTTGGGCAGTAGAGACTCCTTTTCGTTGTTGCCTGCCCGGAAGAAGGGATGGAGCGTCGTATCGTTGGGTTGGACTGACTCCAGCCATTCCACATAGTCCACCACGCCGTTCTTATCAATATCCTAGTGATAATGCGTAGAACCCACATGGGTGAGTCATGATAACCATTTCTTGCATGCTTGCCTAGCGTACGTACCATGGCAGCGAACAATGCAGTCTGCTCGACAGGTGCGAGGTTGACGTTCAGCATGCTGAGCACCTTAAGGAAGTTTTCTTTGCTGATGGTTCGAGAAAGATAGGGCAAACTCTCAATCGGCTTGCCGACCAGGTCTCGCCCTAAGCATACAGCCCGATGATTAGCGTTACCTTAATCTTGACTACGGATAACCAGTTACCTTCTTCTGACATGCTCCTAAACAGGCGTCGACTCTCTTCTAGGATATGAGAGATCCTGTGGTAGGAAGACGTCCGGCAAGCACATACGTAAGTCGGCGGTAGGGCAGTGGGCTCGCACAACATTGTTCCTTTCCCAGGGCAAAAGCTCCCTCACACCACAGCGGCAGTGTGCACGTGCCTCATAAGCAAGACGGGTGGACACAAAGCAGTCACCTTGATCGCAGCGAAGCCGTCCGGTCGCATTCCAGCGCTCTGTCAAAGGCACTGTGTGAGGAATGCAAGAAGATAGAGGCAGATATAAGGCCTTTTATATGGAACAGATGTACCTGTACGCAAGAGTGGAAGATCTCGGCGTTGGCGTCACAGTGTGCCTCGTCTTCATAATAGTATGTGCGCGCCGATACCACGCCCTCACGTCTATCCAGTGACTTGTCGGGCTGTAGGAAATCAAAGCAATCATTCAGGTGAGTGAACCTTGCGCACATGTGATCGTGATGAACATGGTGATGACCAAGGTACCCTAAAGAACTGGGATGGGGATGGCGGGCCAACGGGTGTAGCTGGCGTTGAGGGATATGGGAACGGCGTTAAATCATTAACCTGCTTGTGAGGGTGATCCGCCTGCGGCTGGGCCTTCGGCGCGGGTACGTCGGCCTCGGCCGCGTAGTCCAGGATGGCGCCGACGCCGGCGGCCCGCAGCCGGTCGAGGACGGGCAGGAGCTCCTCCTGCGTCTCGCC
>CDEZ01021685.1:0-11085 GCA_000826365.1 Acanthamoeba royreba | reverse complement strand
GGCACTGGCGCCGTCTCGCAGGCTGCTATCATCGGCCTCGATGGCAACACCTGGGCCACCTCTGCTGGCTTCGCCGTGACCCCCGCTCAGGGCCAGTCCCTCGTCGGTGCCTTCTCCAACGCCGACGCCATCCGCGCCAGCGGCTTCCAGCTCGGCGATGTGCGCTATGTCACCATCCGCGCTGACGACCGCTCCATCTACGGCAAGAAGGGTTCTGGTGGTGTCATCACCGTCAAGACCAACAAGGCCGTCCTCATCGGCGTCTACAACGAGAAGATCCAGCCCGGTACTGCCGCCAACGTCGTCGAGAAGCTCGCTGACTACCTCATCGGCCAGGGCTTCTAAGCGGCTCCTCTTCTCCCCACCCCTGTCCCATTTGTACCCTTCACCCTGTGACCATACAAAACACTAAAAAAAACCCTAAGCCTATCCTCGTGTGTTTTTCTCCATCTCTCGTAGCATGCACTTTACCTGCCAAGACCCTAGATGCTGGATTGCTTGCGTCATTGGAATGATACAACAAATGCACCATGGTCCCGACAACACGGCAATGGGACTGATGGACCGCACTCCTGTACACACCTTTTACTACACTCAACTACGCGGTCAGCAGTAGATGGAGCCCCAAGGCTGCTTTGGTGTAGAAGCTGCCACTACTCGCACTGCGTAGTGCGAGTACGTAGCGGCGCAATTATCCAAATGCCATTTGTTTCCGAAACACATTTTGGACCAAATCAAATATTTTCATTATTCGTTTCGAGGATGCACAGCACGTGTAGCGGTGTGGCGAGGTGGCGGGCACCACCTCCACCACCGGGGCTGTTCATAGGACCAGGTAGAGGCGGAAGTCGTCCTCTCCTGCTCCGTTTTGACACATGGCGAAGCTCCGGCCCCTCCTCCTCCCACGGTATGCGGCATCAGCAGGTCCTCCTCACGTCGCCGCCAGCAACCGCAGTCACACCCAAGAAGTGGCGGCACTTGCACCGCTGGCCCGAGTGTAGGCACACTCCATGGCTTCCCCACCCGTGGAGCCGGCGCCACTACAGCACCAACGAGAGGCCGCCTGCGTCCACCTCACCGCATCAACGGCAAGGCCATCAGGAGCACCAGCATCAGGTTGGCGCTACTGTCCCTCCGGTGGCATCGGGCCAACAGGACCAGTCTGGAGCGGTGGCGGGACCACAACAGCAACAGGCCCAGGAGGACAAGACGAAGAAAGAGGAGGGGCAAGAACAAGGGTGGGTGGATCCGCCTCACATCGCAGCGGCCAAAGAGCGATTGAAGGAGTTTGAGGACCTGTACGAGACACTCGGAGTGCCGCCCGATGCCGATGAGGAGGCCATCATAACGGCCTACAACGAGCAGGGCGCCCGTCTGGCGTCCGATCCGAACTTTGGTTCCGATCCCCATCTCCGCCAGCGACTGCAGCGCCTGAAGCACGCCGTGGAGGTATTGTAGTTGTCGCTGCCTGCCTGCCTGCCTGCCTGCCGTATTGTGTGCAGTGGTGTACGTAGCCCCTTTCAAGAATCTGACCTCACCGCGGCACAGGTGCTTCTGGACAAGGAGGCCAGGCTGGAGCACGATGCGCGACGACGTTCGGTGCGCGAGGCGTTGCACAGACTCAACGTGGATCCTGCGTGGGCACAAGGCAAAGAAAAGATGGCTCGCGTGGGGCGCACGTACCTCTACAGCAAGCAGGCATTGGCGTTCACAGTCTTTGCCGTGCTGATGAGCATCTACGTCTACCTCGCCGTTGAACTCAGCCAGCTGAAGAAGGAACACAACAAGAGCAACGATCGACCATTATCAAGTAAAAAAGAAGGAGGGCAGGGACGAGAAGAAAGAAGCTAAGCACCATCCGAAGGAGCCCGCAGCGCCAGAGAACACAAAATGAGCTGTTGTCCCTCACCACTCGCTTCTCTCGTGAGCAGCAAAGTCTTTGCGTGTTTGGCTTGTTGGTTTGGTTGAACCTAAAAGCATCCTTTTCACGGGGGCAGCTGCTCATCTTCGTCGGCGTCATTCGGTTCATGCTCTTCTTTTCGGTCGATGCCCTCCCGTATAGACGGGATGATAATGCTTCCTGTACGGAAGGTTGGTAGAGGGGCATGACTTGGCTGTGAGTCTCCCACCTTTCGAAAGGCGAAAGCAATATAGATATCTGCACGACAACAGCTCTAAGCACGGTGCAGCACAAAGCGGTAGAGGGATTAGACCGTACTTGCAGCTTCCCACTCGTCTGACGAAATCGTGCCATGCTCATCAACAGCCTCCATGTGAAAGAGCAGTCGCTGAAGCGATGGATCTGTCTTGACTTTCTCACAAAATAGTTCATGGAACGTCCACTTTTTATATAGCTGCAGTCCTACTCTCTCCGCCAACCTAGGGAACTACATCAGCAATGCGAAACGGGGAGTAACGGTAGAGTAAGGTGCATTGGTACCTCTGGAGTGTTGGAAAGTGAACCAGATATTCGGGCACATCCTTTACTGCATCAAGGAGCGAGAATGTATATTGAGCCCCAAATGCTGGAAATGAGTTCTACGTGGATAAATCATAAGTAAGGTCGCCGAAGCATGGCACACGCCCCTTCATCGACGTAATTACACGAGATATGTACCTTCTGTGTAAATGAGATGCTGTACACTTTGTTACCGAAGGTCAGGCCTTCGGTATTCCTTATCTTTTTCCTGAGAGGGTATGCTCCGCATCAGCAGGGCATGAAAGGCGCAAAATTGGGCTGCGGGAGGGGTTACACAATCCAGTTCGCGTTGGGGATGGTGCCAATGAACCACCCACCGTGTTTTAGTCTGTCACTTGCATTCCTTAGCAGCCTAATAACGACGCGTAGTACTTAGGCTATATTCTATGCTACTCAAGTTGGACGGGTCAAGTACGTGAGTGCTCGCTGTTCGGTATCGAAGGAGTAGTGGAGGGCAAACTGGCAGTTCACCAAATCAAACCATAGATTGCTGTCCAAATGATCGACCAACCTTGTCTGTACTCCCCGCCCGCACAGCAGCACTTGGACGGTCATTCTGTGCACACGAGGGGCAAGATCTACAGAGCGCAGTGTACCTCAAAGCAATCGGCTGTGATGAAGTAGGCGGGAAAGTTGGCGTTGCGCGCATTCTTGTACCGCACCTCCGCTGCCTTAACGGACTCCTCAGCGATATCTGCTCATCACAGCGCACACCCGCGCGCGTTCACGATCAGTCCATGAGATCTCTCCTACGCGCGCGCACCTGCAGTATGCAGCGCGCACTGCAGTGCACGGCCTCTTCAAGCGTGTGAATGGTCGCCACGCCAAGACTGCGATACCTGCCGCGACCCAATACTGTATGCGGGCCTTGCACCACTTGGGGAGGTCGCCGCCCTTGCCCGCACACAAGTCGAGCACGACGGCCCGGGGAGGGGTGAACTCGGCAATGAGGGCACTCTTGATCCAGTTGTTGAAGTTGCGGAGGTGGTAGATGGGGCTCTTCACCCGGTCCTCCACGCTCGTGTTGGGCCGCGCGTTGTAGTGCGACCGCACCATCTCCTGCACCACCATCCCGCCGCCCACCCCGCCTCCTTCCGCCTCCTCTTCTCGCAAACTCATCGCTTGGGAGTGATGAGGAGGAGGCTGGTGATGATGAGGCTGCTGGTGCTGCTGGTGATGGTGGTACTGCCCTCCGTTGTACGCCATGGCTGTGTGTCTTCGCAGTCGGGCGAGGAAAAGCAAAAGGAAAGAAGGAAATAAGAGGAAAGAGAAATCGAGGAAAATGGGAAAAAAAAGGAAAAGGCTCGTCTACTCGTGTTTTTCCCGCCAAAAGCGCCTTTCACATCCCCCACGACATTTTTTACAACATAACACACACCACACATCTCAATTCTCATGAAGAGGCGCAGGACGAGAGGCAACGAGGGCGCCGTAGGCGAGGGGGAAGAGGAGAAGCACCCAAAGGCGAAGAGGACGACAACGAAGAAGAAGGACGAGGAGAACCAGCAGCAGGAGGAGGAGGGCATAGCGGCAGGGGAAAGGCACCACCAGGAAGAGGAGGAAGAGGAGGAAGAGGTAAAGGGGAAGGGAGCGGCCCCCAAACCAGCGTCGAAGCGGGAACGTCCGACCATCGACTACGGGGCGTTGGTGCGGGACGACGTGCAACACCTGCGCAGCATCTGGGCCGAGACGATGGGGCGGGTGGGGCAGGCCAAGGGCCACTCGTCGTCGGTGCGGGTGGAGGTGGAGAAGGGCCTGTCCGCCCTCCTTACGCGCCTCGTGCGCGAGGTGGGCGAGAAGGGCCTCGATCCGGCCCTCGAAGCCCGCCAGGCCCACGCTCTCCGCCGTAGCCAACTCGCCGATGAGGAGGCCCAGCTGGCGGCGCGCGTGGAGCAGCTCGAACGCGACCTCGCTGACCTGACGCGCGCCAACCTTCTGCACCGCAACGACCTCCGCTCGCTCGCTTCGCTGGCCGTGCCCTCGCTCGACGATGCACTGCTCTCCTCCGTGCCTTATGATGTACTCACTTCCCTTTCCGCGTTGGTAGCGAGTTACTGACTGTGTGGATGGGCTGCCACAATCAATCTAAACCAGAAGGGCGGCGATGATGAGAATGAGGAAGAGAACAAGGAATCCCTTGATGAGCTGCGGAAGGAGATCGATGCAGCGTTTGCACGCTTCGCTGCTGACGCAGCGGGACTTACGAGCGAAACTGCAGATGCTGAGCGTGGTACGCAGACCGTGCTTTCCCTATTGATGTGTGCAAGCTGGTCCTCTGACGGGTGGAGCGAGCAGAAGGGAAGCTGTCCCGACTGCTTGCCGTATGGAGGCAAACACATGCGCAAGGCCAAGACAACCTAGGTGAGTTTCTCTACTTGTGTGCCTTCGTCTCAACTGTACGGTTTGTGCACCCAATAACATCCCTCTCTCGCAACGTCCAGAGAACGAGGGGGACGCAGATATCGCAAGAGCGAAGTTGCTCGCTGCTTTGAAGAGCTGACGTGAAAAACCAACCCTTGCGTCACCATCGGCATTCTCTGCCGCCTGTACAGTCTTGAATATCATTTCGCGAGTGTTTGTCTCTCACCAGCGCAGACACATGCGGGGTGCAAATGGCGGGAGCCGCGGATAAACCTCGTCATCATTCAGTGCTTCTGAACTCTAGGGTCGAGGAAGGCAGGAAAGGCCCGGCAAAGGGACTTGATTACGCCGAGATCCACTCGCGTCGCGGGCTACGCTGTCAGTGTCCAACTCCGTTCCGTTATCCTCTGCCGTTGGTGTCGCGGCGCACAAACGTATGTGTGAGAACCTTTCCCAGCTGAGGCGCTGTGTCAAGATCGAAAGAGGAGGTACCTCGCGTAATCTTAACTTTCTTCACCGCTGTTGTAACGTCGCCCTGCTGCTGCCGTTGCGGCTGTTCTTGTTTGACGCTCACCGGCAGCGATAGGCTACTCGGAGCCTCACTCGTACCTGGATAGACATCCCACCCAGGCGTGAGCGTAGTTATGGTCCACATGATATGAAGCCTCACACATACCGTCGAGCGAAGGAGACCGATTGCGGCAGTGGATTCGCCAGATATTCGAGTAGACATCCTCCAGATTGCGAGTAAAGGCGCGGGGATTGCACATATAGGAATGCTGCATCTCGCTGCGCAGAGTGTTGCGGATGGACTGTAGTCGCTGCAAGTCGGTCGCCAGACTGAGGGCAGCCTCCACGTAAGACTCCTTGGTGTGAGCGATGAGCTCTTCGTGGCCCACTTGTCGGAGTATTGTGGCTCCCACATTATGGGCATGACTCTCCCCGATAAGGGTGACAACCGGCACGCCCATCCATAGTGCCTCGCATGTTGTTGTGGTACCTATGTGGTTGCGTGTAAGTACAACACAGCAAGCAAGGAGCAGATTGAGACAAGTACCGGCATAGGGGAATGTATCGAGAGATATGTCCATGTAACTGTATGCTTGCAAGTGGTCATGATTGAGCGGTATTAATGCAAGCAAGTCCACTCTGGCCGAAAGTAGTTTTGTCAGTGCAAAGAACACCAAGAAGAGAAGAGCTTTGCAAAACCTAGATGGTTCTATCCCCTCTGCCTGAAATCGTTTGAGAAAATTGGAGCGTATGGTGTCGCATGCAAATGGCTTACACTTGATCACCATTCTCTGCATGTTAACATGGTTAACATCAAAGCAGTGTGCCTTACAAGAAGAAAATTAAGGAGCTGCACCGATCTGGGAACTCGAAGTAAAACTTGTGCCCACAGCTTGATAACCTGTTTATTTATCTGTAAAAATGGGATGTCAGAAAGTGTTAAGGCCACTTAAGTAACAAAAAGGTTTACGACCTTAGCTAAATTGTTAAACGAACCAAAAGTCACGTAGCCATTTTTGATAAAGGGTGCCGCTGCAACCTGTCGTATGACATAAGAGAGATCAGCCAGGTTGATTTACTATCGTGAGCTGCTGTGAACTTTACCGGGCCTGCATCCGTAGATGGAGTATAGCAGAGGAAGCAATTTGGCAACCTGACTAGTTCTTCAACATATCTGCATGTATGGGGAACAGGTTTTAAGAGATGGAATGAGAGCGCTTGGAAGCGGTTGAATAGGGCTTGCAGCTTACCGTTGTTTTGTTTCAAGAGGATCCGTGATGGAATCAGTGAAGCGGTAATCGATGGTAGGAAGGCCCGTGGTATTGGGATATCCAATGTAGGTGACCTAGGTGGATTGTTGAAGGATGGTTTGTTGCCAATCTCTTGCTGGAACCGGGAGTAGATACCTGAACAGGGGCAGGCTTGAGAGCCAGTAGATCTAAGCGGTTGCCCGCCGTGTGGCCGGTAAGGTCGATTAGAATATCGATTTGATCCGCAGCAACCATGGACGCAGCCTGCGAACAATATGTGCAGGCAACAATGCCTGGTTTAGAAGGCTACATTGATAGTGGGCAGGCTGTGATCTCACCTCTTCAGCAGATTTGCCATATATACTACGCCAAACATGGGCTAGCTGTTTGAGCCTCTGCGTTTTGGCGTCCTCTTTGACGACATTAGAGTAGCTACAAGTCGGTTTAAGAGGAATCTTAAGAGTTAATGCACTCCACACTACCGCAAGGTGAAGGGAAAAGAATACCAGTAGACCATAAATTTTGTTTTGTCGTGGTGGGCAAGAATACCCTCGATGAAGTAGGATACGCTATGTGTGAAAAAGTCTGGTGATACGTAGCCCACTTTCACTATTCGGTCGAATCGCAAGTCATTGCGGTACCTGTACATGTCAGAATGCGGACGGATGTGCATCGTTAGCGTATCCATAAAGCCTCATAGCTTGATTAAGGAAGAGCATGCTTACCTGACAGGGGTGGCATGCTTGCATCTCTCCTCCCCCCATTGTTTATGCGCTTGGAAAATAGCCTGTATATCGGCCTCGGGTAGGTCTGCACAATGGAATGAACACGGAGAGTAAGCCTAAGCAAGAGGTCTTTATCCGCATGGCTAACAACGTACAGTTCATAGCCAGCAGACGGTTCTGAGATGCATTCCTAGAATTTGGATTGAGGGCTAGGCACTTGTCATAACAGGCGATAGCCTTTTTAATCTCCCCTTCGTCCCTGATGAAGTGTGAGGTCCGATACTAAAGGCATTGTATGTAAAGCGGAAGGAACAACCTGTAGAGCACGCCTAAATTATTGTAGGCCTCGGCGTATTGAGGGTTTATCTCTATTGCCGCTTTAACGATGGCATAAGCCTCGTCCAACTGTTAGGATTCATGAAGAAAGAATATGAGATGAGAATTGGACTATCTAGCGGTGGACATACCTTTCCCTGCACTGTATAAACAACTCCTAAGTTGTTGAGAGTTTGAGAGAAGGTAGGATTGATGCTCAGTGCTGATCTGCACACAGAAGATGCATTAGAAAAGGCATTTGACGGGCACTTGCCACTGGAGAAATTGGGTACCGATAACATTCAATGGCTCTGTCCAGATTGTCCCGGTCTTTGTAGATGACTCCTAAATTGTTAAATGCCTCGCAGCAGAATGGATTGAAATGAATGGCAAGCTCGTAGCATATGATCGCTGTTTGTGGCACATCCACGTTCATACTAAGTACTAAGTGAAAGAGGCTGTGGTGCTTAAAGAGAGGATTACCTTTGTCGTAGGAGCCCATTTCGCCATAGGCCACGCCCAAGTTATAGTAGGCATCGGCATATTGCACGTTATAAGTAAGCGCCTTTTGGTAGTATTGAATGGCTTCCTGAGGTCCATCACACGTAATCAAGTCAGTGAACGACACTGACGAACAAATGCAAGATGAATCTCCACTCACGGTTCTCTTCCCCTGGTTTTTGATGAAAGTTCCGTAATCAGTCAGAGCGATGGCCATGTTGCTCTTGGCAATGGCAAAGTTTGGGTTGATGCTTAACGCCTGAAAAAGAGGGTGGACAAAGAGGAAGCATCAGCATAGTTTACCAATAAAAGACAGCGATGTTCAAGTAAAGAGCACCTTATCGTAAAATGTGATGGCGGCCTCGAGCTGGCCGACATTCTTGTAAATGACTCCTACGTTGCAGTAGGCTTCCACATAAAATTTGTTGTGCTGAATGGCGGCGTTGTAGTATTGCAACGCCTGCGCCGATCATATGGAATCGAGATATCGATGTCAGATCTGGCCCTACGCTGGTTCACACTGTACCGCACGTACCTCCTCGTAGCGGTTGAGTTCGGAGTAGATCACGGCGATGTTGTAGTAGGCCGGAGCATACGTCGGATTGACTCGGATGGCTTCCAGGTACTTGGACATGCCTGTGTCACCGCGTACACCACCATCATCAGCACCGTCCCACCCGTCCGGACACCAGCGCACCGCCACGCCCCTCATTCTTTTTTATTATTCATAATAAATAAGAATTATTAAAAATAATATATAAAAATATCATTGAAGCCAATATCGTATATTCTTTCTTCTATTTTTATATTTTTATAAAAGGGTGCAGGCAGCAGCAGTGCACACACAGGGAAGGCCTCTATATACCTTCATCGAGCTTGCCCTGCAGCTTGAGGCGCGTGCCGGCATCGGTGAGCTCCACCTCCTTCCGCACCGGCGCAGCTGCAGCAGAGGCAGAGGCGGCGGCGGGAGGAGGAGGAACGGCGCTGGAGGGGAGGGACGGGGCGAGCGGAAGCAGGCCATCGCTGCTGCCCGCAGAAGAAGGTGGCGGGGCGCGGTGGGCCTGGTCCTGCTGCACGGCATGCTCCCCCGACACCAAACCGGCCCCGGGGCTTGTCGAGGAGGACCCGGAACCGCCCTCTGCCTCCTCCTCCTGCTGCTGCTGGTGGTGCCGCGCAGGCGGGTGGCGGGGTTGCGTGGAGGAGGCGGGGAGGAGGGGACGTGGGAGCGCGTGCATATTGTTGTGGACGAGAAGATCAAGATGAGAGGGAGCAGCAGGGCCGTCACGACCACTCCTCTTTGCCCTGCCTACGCGCCTCCTGCAGCGCCGCCTCTTGGGTGCGCGTCGGAGTTGCCGCGGGGGAGGGGCAAGGGGGGCGCGAAGAGGAGAGACAGCAAGACCCACCACAACCCACCAACGTGGTTATTCCTCCTCCTCCTCCTCCTACGTCCTCCGCAGTGTTGCACAGGAGGAGGAGGGGTAGGCGTTAACGCACACAAGGGGGGCGCGAATGCCTTGCCGGACAGCACGCGCGTAAAGAAGGCGGAGAATTTGGAGTATGCATTCATAACACACATTCCACGAGTTGGGTTTCCGGCGTTTACCGCGGAGAGGAGGAGCGTGTAGGAAGGGACCACGACCCCCCACATGGAAAGGCAGCAGCGGCGACGGCGCGCGGGGCCTTCGACGGCCCTGGGAACCGTGGTCATGGCGGTGGCAGCGATGGTGGTGGTGTTGGCGTGCGCGGGGCGGGCAGCAGGGACCGACCCGAGCAGCAAGTGGGAGAGCCTCTACTTGGCCACCACGTCGGCCGAGGAGGCCAAGGCCTATCTCTACAACTACACCGCCACCGCACACCTCGCCGGCACGCAGGAGGACTACCAGACCGCCCTCCACATCCAGGCCCAGGTGCCCCTCCCCGGTCCCTCTCCCGCCCCCGCTTCATTTTTTATTTATTTCAAACACTGTCGATGATGACCCTTCCTGCACATAGCGTCCCCAACTTGTTTTGGGGGGAATTTCTCGTTACGAGCGGGTGAGGAGCAGCAGTAACCCCACTTCTTTCTCTGCAGTTGCAAGGCTTCGGCGCGGACCTGGTGGAGTTGCATGCCATCAACGTGACGCTCACCTATCCCCTCCAGCGCCAGGTCGAGATCGTCGAGGGAAAACCGTACGTCGGTTCTTTTGAATTGTATCGCGCAAAGGACCCACCGATTAACCGACTGAATGTACGGGTGGGCGTGTGGTGCGGCAGATTCGTGGCCTCCCTGAAGGAGGACCCCGTGGCCGGCGATCCAACTTCGAATCGTAGCGATATCGTTGCTACTTTTGTGGGTTACTCGCCCACAGGGAATGTGACCGCTGAGACTGTTTATGCCAACTATGGCCGCGTTGAGGACTTTGCCTACCTTGACGTAATTGCAAACAATTTCTCACCTAAACCGTCCTGATGGCTGATGATCTGTTCTGTATGCAATCCAGAGGATGAATGTTAGCGTCAAGGATCGCATTGTTGTGGTGCGATACGGTGAGATATTCCGCGGCACCAAGGTCCTCCTCGCACAGCAGCGCGGTGCTGTCGGAGTGCTCATTTATTCTGATCCAGCGGATGACGGGTATGACCTTTGTTGCGCATTCATAACGCGAAGGCAATATTGACCAGGCCGTTTTGATAGGTTCGTTCGAGGACTCCCCTACCCGGAAGGCCCGTGGCGGCCCGAGACGGGAGTACAGCGCGGTTCTGTCCAATTCCTGTCTATTTGCCCTGGAGATCCTTCCCTTGGTACGGCATTCGTTTTGACGTGAGTGAGAATTTCAGTACTGAACATCAGTTCCTATTCGCCAGCTCGCCGGAACGTATGCCTGAACGAAAACACGCCGGTGAATGCAACGACCCCCGATATTCCTGTCATGCCCCTCTCTTGGGGCGATGCCCTCCCTATTCT
>CDEZ01021681.1:0-12956 GCA_000826365.1 Acanthamoeba royreba | reverse complement strand
TCTCTCTCTCTCTCTCCCGAATCTCTTGCTATCACCATCTTACATGGCATCTCAGGTATTTCTTAATGACTGGGGCTGTGCAACTGAGGTAGGGGCAGAGGTTACGTTCTCTGGTGCCTTGCAATATGCCCCAGCTAGCGTGCTTGAGTGCTGGCGCCGGAAGAGGACCTATGAACCCACCTTTGCTCATGACCTGGAGATGGTGGTGAAGAGTATCTTCCACGCTCTATCCATCACCACCTTTGAAGAGATACGTGTGGTAGAGGATGTCGATGTGATCATAGAGTTTTGGAACCATCGCCTTCAACCATCAATTTGGTCCTCCATGCTGACTAGTGCCCAAGAAGCACACTACGACAAGCTCAAGAAACAAATTCAGGAGCTCTTACCCGGTACTCACTCATCTCATTTGTTTACCTTATTTAATTGACCACTATGCTTCTCCAGGGAGGGCAAATCTATCACAGTGCAGGATAGCTCCATGAGTTGAAAGGTTGACTTGCTTGTGCGGTCCGGTGTATCCTCGATCCACCTGATGATGGGGACAGATTCAGCAATGTTGGGATATAAGGAGGACTCAAGGAATAGGAAACGGCACCTGTCATAAAAACCGAACGAGTAGACAGCCCCTTTATCTGTGAGAACAAGGCTTCCAGCAGCAAAGCAACCAAATCCTTGGCCAACTTCCTAACAGATGGTGGGACTACGTCCACCCCCGCTTTGTTGTGAGGGGTACGCCTTAGGATTGCTTGCTCCTCCCCCTTTGGATCAGCCTGGTAAACAATGAACTTCCTTGGCTCCTCTTCCTGGCAAAGCGAAACTTTACAAACAAAGAGCGATTGGGCGTTGGGGTGGCGCTTCACATCCTCCACCCGTGCAACCTATTCTTGAAAAGCTGATGAGCTTGGTAGTGCACCACGCGCAGCTTCTCATCACGGACCTGAAGACGGGCTTGCGTAAAGTACTCCTGGTCAGCAGACTTTGGCGGCTTAGCTTGGAATTCCTTTTTCTGTGGCGGTTGTGCCTCTATTTGGGTGAAGGTTAACTGGAAGGCAGTTGTTAACTCCTCAGTAGTTCCTCCCTTAGTACGCGTGTGTTGCCTCCTCTGAAATTGCTCCCTAAGTGTTACCATAGCAACCGGTTAATGGACATGCATGAGATCTCGATGTTATTTGTGCAACCTTATCTTCGGCTGATTGTTCAAAGGGCCTTTGATTGGTGAAACTTACCTCCTTTGTTGCTTCTTCCCTTCGTACATCAGCATGTTTTACTCGAGGTTTTGCCCGAGGCTGGGCAGTCTGGAAAAGTTTACAAGAAGACATAAATCCACACCTACAATCAGTGCTGAATAGGATCAGTGTGTGAGAAAGCAGATACCAGAAGCATGCAGCGGATGATCTTGCATGATGTACTTGATCTCATCTGGTACGCGTGCTAAAAGAGCGTTTCGCATGGCATCATCCGTTTCTGCAAGGTGCACGACCGTGTTTAGGATGTCGAAGGATTTGACGCCGAGCTGAGCTCTGAGGAATTCGTTGAGCTTGTTCACGATTCTCGAATGACTCAAGTGCAAAAGAGCGCCCTCTACGTCACGTTTGCTCAGTATGCCGTCCACCAGCTCCTGCGCCCACAGTTTCAACGTGGCATCGCTCTGACTGTCTCGCGTCAACCCCTCTTCAGTTCGCAATGTCTTGGCCAGCTCGGCAACCGTGCGTAGCACTTCTATGGCTTTCCGCTTTTGCTTTGTACCGGCTTCGTCCCTTCCGCGAGTCTTCTTGAGATCGATATTCATCTCCGGGCTCTCTCTCAGGGCATAGATCGCCTTTTGAATGAGGCAGAGAGGACGAGAGTACTCGGGAGCGGGGATACTCGGTTTCTTGTTAAAGTACTCCAGAATGTTGTTGTCCGCCGACTTGTCTTCGAGAGAGCGCAGCAAGTAGTGCTTCCACATATTTGCAATATGTGCAATCAGTTCCTCATAAACAGTAGCCGAACCTGAATTATCCTCTCTCTTTTCCTTTCCTGTCGGTTCAGGCTTCAACCAACCGAACAACTCGTCGTAGAAGCCTTGTATCACCTCTTCTGTTTCCTTGGCTGAGGGAGATGATGAAGCCGAGGGGGTAGAGGACGAAGACGAAGACGAAGGCGAGAATTCAGAAGAGCCGGTAGTCGTAGTCGACTGGGGAGAGACCCGCGGAAGCCGAAGGCTGTGGCATACCACACGCAGTACTTCAGGAGTCCAAAGGAGATTCTCCACCTGACACACAGCCAGGTGGTACACCCCCTTTGACTTCATCGCTGTAATGTGTGCGTCGCTGTGATTGGCTCGACCGATGAGGCCAACGACCTGAAGAGCGCCAACTTCGCGGAAGATCGCCGCGCTGGCTTCTATAGTTTGTGTCGCCACGCGCTTTTCCGTGCGGATCAGAAAGTGATCGCGCAAGAGGGGCCCCAGAAGTTGCTTGGCCACTGGCCTCGTCTGTTCATTGATCCTGAAGTCGCTCAGGAAGGCCAAATTCCTTTCTGCCTTGCTCAACAGCTTGATCGTTGCCTTCGTTACGTTTCCATCAATCTTCTTCCACTTTGGCATATCACCCTGCATTTGGAGGAAAACATAATGTTACCTTTCTTCTAATGGTTGTTGATAGCACATACCGCGGTAGTCGGCTCAACAGCAATGCAACATGAAGTAGGACGCGAGGCAATCGCTGGCTGATGTGTAACGTATATAAAGAGCACGTCGGATCTCATCTCCTCAAGCACGCGGCACAGCTGCACGGACTTGGCCTGCTCCAGATGTAGCTCCGGCTCGTCGATGATAATCACTGTACCGATGGGCTGGAGGCTCACTTGACACAATAGATATAAGATGCTGCCCTCGCCCGCGCTCAAAGAAGAAGGCGCGTATGTGTTTCCGCAATTTTCGATGGTGAGCGCAGTGCCGTTGTGCGCGAGAGTGCGATTACAAAGATGTTCGAAAGCACTAGCCACCTTTTCGCGCCAGCGTATTAGTGAGCACAAGAGAGTGCTAGTGCAAATCAGTTACCTGATTGAGTTGTTCAGGCGTTGAAGTGTTCGCAAATTGGGTCAAGGCGTTATAGAAGAGATCGCTTGGCGTCTGGTAGCGTCGGTCCCTTATGGTCGCACCATTGCAGCTGTAAGCCAAAGCCAGGAAAGAAAAGTGAGGCAAGCCGGCACCCTATTCCACGTGCTGCGTTGATATAGAGAGGCCGCCTAATTCCTATCTGTGTAATACGACGAGCTAGGGTAGTCTTGCCAGCACCAGTGGGCCCCACAATGGACACTGAACGCACGTTGTTACCAAACAACAATGCGTTATTGCCGATCATTGCCACACAACTGTGAAAATGTGATTAGGTCAAGGAAACATGTGATGAGAAACGATAACAGGGAAAGAAAAGGATATATAGTTCTCCTGTAAACCCATCGATCCTGCTTTCAGACGGTAGTGGAACCGTGCCCTCTTTATCAGTGGAGAGATATTGTCGTTCCGCCCTGTTAACGCCCACTAGAAGAAAGTGTCCACATGAATCATAGGGATCTTTTCCATCTGTGTAGGCGATTCATACAAAGACAGTAGATTTGGGTTGCTGCCTCTTGACTCAGGACAACATCGGGTGGGATGTGCAGTTGTTTGAGTTCATTAACAGAGGTCTGGTGATTGCTATTGAAAACAGTGAATTGAAATGTTCTCACAACGAAGCCTATGATGGAGTACCTTCCTGCTGCCATCCATTTGCTAAGAGCTTTTTCATTCATGAAAGAACGTAGCTGGAGTGCTGGAAATGATTGTGGGTCACAGGATGGAAGATGTTCTGTGGATGGGAAGAAACAAACCCCAGATACACATTGCGTGAAGCGTTTGTCTGGCTGTGGTACCAACAGAAACTTGGCCAATCCACTTAACTTTTGGATGTACAGGGGTTAGGACAATGGCCACCTGCACGAACCCAGGTTAAGAAGGAGTTCGAATAGTTTGTACGTGGTACCTCGATCCGCTCTATGGTTGGACTCTGTTGCTCTGCACGATCTCGAGCCGAAACATGAGGAAAGAACAACGAAGGAAACTTATCCGCACGCACAGAGACTACATACAGAGATGAGCATTTAGCACGAGCACGAGATTGCGCTATTGTACCTCCAGCCATTTCCAGCAGCTCTTGGGGCACACGTAACAGCATGGCTTCCCGCATATTCTTACTGCTCTCAAGCAGCACTTCGACAATTGACCTTACATCGAAGTCTGCTGTGCGTTTTGAGCGTTCTCTGTGCGCTGGGTTAAGCCTGGAATGCAGAAAGTGGTTGAGATTGTCTATGATGCTCTTCTCGCTTAGGTGCGTGAGAGCCCTCTCCACGTCGCCTTTCTCGATTATGTCGTTCACCAACATCGCTACCCACTCCACTAGCGCCTTATCAGCTTCCGTGTTGAGTGTCGTGTCGTCAGATAGTCGCTCCACTTCTTCTAAGGCATGAGTAATCACCGCAATAGATGCGTCGTCGTGTATAGTGCTGAGTTGATTGCTGAGATGGTAGAGCTTGTCGCGCACGAGCTTAGACATTGACTTGAACGTTGGCTCAGCGCCTTTTTGAAATTTGCTCTTTGCCTCGTCCCCGCCCAACGCTTCCTGAAAGTACTCGGCACAGTGTGTATCACGAACGTCTTCAGGCCGCTCGAGTTCTCGCTTCCAGTGCTTGTAGATCTCGAATACCGCCTTCTTGTACAGGTTACGTGCTGTCTGTGCTTCGGTAACTATCTTCACAAGGTCTGTCTCTGCCTCCCTTCCTTGGCGTAGATCGTCGAACAGATTCTGGTAGAAGGCCTCCATCGCCTTGGTCCCTTCAGCAGCACCCTCGCGTGCTGGCTCTGTAAGGCCAACACTCACGCATACGATACGCAGCACTTCAGGCGCCCACAGCAAGTTCTCAGCCTCGCACACGCTCAAAGAGTACACGCCTCTTTCGGCTAGTGCTGAAATGTAGTGCTGGCTGTGGTTGTCGCGATCGATCAGCGCTGCCACGATGCTCTTCTGATACCGCGGCCATCTCCATGTCTCCTGGGTTTGTCTGGTCCACTCGATGACTTGCTGACATCCTCCAACTGGACGAAGTGCGAAATGATGGCCGAAGAGTTGGGTGTAGAGTCGCTTATCTATGCTGCCATAGTTTCCCTCGATGTAGAGCACGTTGACCTCCGGTAGGCTGAGCAACTTAAGCATTTGGGCGTTATCCTCGGGCTCACTAGTTATTACTTCCCATTCTGTATTTCTCTGTAGTACGGCATGTGAGCTGGAGGTTAGGAAGCATCAGATGTGAACGTACGTTCTTTTGGCCGAAAGCCTCAACACGAATGGATTGTGATCCGGGTCGTGAGGCAATTGCCAACTGGTGCGTGATGTAGATGAACAACACGTGGGGCCATCGGCGCTCTAGAAGGTTACACAGCTGTACTGCCTTAGATTGCTCGAGATGCAGTTCTGGCTCGTCAATGACCACCACTCGACGTGGTCGGAAAACAATCTCACAGAGAATAGTGAGAATACTTGCCTCACCAGCACTAAGATTCTCTACACGGCGCATTTTGCCTTTTCTGTCTGTGGCTTCACGGCTCCTCAAACTTATGTTCCAGTGAGGGCTTTGGGACCTGATCATCGTCTTAACATGGAGTCCACAAAGCTCTTGAAAAGCATCATTGATCTTCATCAAGCAACAGTGAGCCACAAGTTAATTCACCATTTTGTTCACCAATCTTGTGTACCATTTGTTTTTTCTCCTGCTCGTCATTGTCCCAAGCACCATCTGCTGACCAGGGCAGAGATGGATAGCCATCTCTGGTAGGAGTGTCACTACTAGCAAAGATAAGAATAGTGGAGCGTACCCCATCATACGCTGTGCCTTGATGATAAGTATTGTTATGTCCGGCACAGCAGTGATCTTATGCGCAAACTGAGACTTGCCAGCACCGTTGCTGCCGACCAGCACAATTGAATGCACAGTATTTCCAACTGGTTTAGTTCCCTCTGGCAGAAAGACAGCCACACTCTGAAAGGGTGCTCTTCCGTCAAGGACTGACCAGAATAATCCAAAGAGAGGGAAAGGAGAGAAAGGATATTATAAAGATGTGCACTTCTTTCAGCTTGTAGGGAACAACGTGCAGTGCGCACTGCTGGACCCACTGTATTAAGATGAAGAACTTAGACTATTGTGTCTCGTACCATTGTCAGGAATAGGAACATACCATAGTCCAAAATAGTGAGCAGTAGGTCGTGATTAGAAGAATATGAAGTTGGCTTTTGTCTTTGCTTTGAGGCAATAAACTTGACTTGGTCCAGGATTGATGGCTGTTCCACACACTGGCCGGTTTGTTCATCCCAGTTGTAGGACAGATCATCAATTGTAGTCTCGCGAAATATTGGTGACTGAGCAAGCCAACCCTGTGAAAAGTTGCTCATTGCCTTGCTAAGTTCCATGCCTGTTGAACAGAGATATGATGACACACAGCGGCTATTCGACTTGAGAGGGAGACAAACCCCAGGAGAGAAGTGCATGGAGCACATCTTGCTCTGTTGGCTCAAGTGGGAGTTGGTTTAGCTTAACGCGCCATATCAACCAGGGCAGGTTCTCAAAGCAGACCAAGATCGAAGGAACAGCTGGTGTTCGTGGGTACTCCTGAGAACAAACAATTAGCTGAGTTCAATCCATTCCAGAAGTATGTGTCTAATACTGGTGGTCGGACGGGTGGGTCATTGGACTTCAGATGATAGTGAACACGTGGTTGCACATATTCCTCGTGCCCAAGTGTTTTGTCGCCAAGTAATATGGTTTGGTGCCTCGATTCTGCTCAATTGAATGATCAGTCATCAAACTTCGAATGAGGAACAAATGAGAAGGTCGGCTGCCTACTCGTTTGCTTGAAGAGACAGAAAAGGAGACAGCTGACATCAGGGTGCATGCAGCCAAGCCCCAGCAGCGAGTAGAGATCAAAGAACAGATTGCGGTAGAGGTGGGTATACAAGAGGCTGTAGTCACCATGGTGGTTCTGGGAGACATGACACCACAAATGGTGATAATAGCGATGGAAGTCAAAGAAGAGAGCAAAGTGAAGATTCTTCCTGAGATGGCTGTAGAGGTTAAAATAGGGTTCGGGCAACTCCTCTGAATTCCACGAGGAAACACGAGCTGAGCCGTAGTCAAACTCGTTGTGGAGTTCCTCAAAGAGCTGGTTATAGAGCTGGTGAAGGTGCTCCCCGTGAAGGTCCATGATCGATGGCTCCAGAGGGCATCTGGTACCAAGAAAAACGCGTCCTAAGGAACGCAACCATTTCAGATTCCAAGGAGGAAGGGTACACAGGCCGAGGCCAAGGTAGGGCCACAGGAAATCGGTCCCACATGATACCCTGCTGTAAGTGACACGTCATCAAATGGCTCAGAAAAATACGGGAGAAACTCGAACCCTCCTTCGTGGGGCGGCTCGCATCTCTCGCATCTGTCGACATAACTCCGACCAGCGTATGACGATGTGGTCACCTCCTTGAGGGGGGGTGACCCAGACCTCATCTTCTCCCGACGCCTCAATCTCCTCCACCCCCTTCACTACGGTGTCATCCTGCTCCATTGATCTTCAATTCGCGAAAGAATGAAGACGAAGTAAATTTCATTTCGTCTTCATTTCTTGTTTACGAAATTTGAAGTGCAACTTTTAGTGAAGCCAAGAGCAAGTGCAAAGGCCGAGGGTGCCTGAGTGTGCAAGAACCAAGGAAGAAACAAACTCGTGGTAGCCACGAGCCACAAGGGGAGACGCACACAATGCGACTGCTGATCGTCCCACTCAGCTGGTTCATCGAGGGGAATGGCGGTGACTATGCTGTGCAGCACCAGCCAGGCCGCGCTGGATCACAGGCCCAACTCACTGTACCCTTCTCTCGACTTTGCATCGCTCATGATGAATGAACGGGCTCTTGTAGTGAAAGAAGGATGACTTCAATGACTGCAACACTTACTGGAGCGTCAAGTGAAGACCACAGAAACCCCATCGTTCGTCGAAGCAGCAATCCCACGTATGCGATATGTAGCCAAAGCAGCAATACGGCTGGGCTTACTGACCTCTTTCCTTCTTAACCAGTCACGGTCCTCGATCCACCTGATGATGGGGACAGATTCAGCAATGTTGGGATATAAGGAGGACTCAAGGAATAGGAAACGGCACCTGTCATAAAAACCGAACGAGTAGACAGCCCCTTTATCTGTGAGAACAAGGCTTCGCTGGAAACCGGCGGAAGCACCTATCTGTTCATCGTACGTATTCACGAGACCAACGCTTAGTATTGCAGAGAGGAACCAAGTTCACAAGATGAAGCGAGTTTCAGGGACGCGCGTACAATCTGATGATCGAAGGCGGGAACTTGAGTTGGTAGGTGAGGCGGGCAATTGGGACATCCGATCCCGAGCTCACCGCCAGAATTGCTGCCGAAAGCAAAGAGTCGGCCATCCGTCGCGACCGCTAGGACATGTTGTCGTCCTGTCAGCAGCCCACAGTTTCATCAGTTCATTTCCTTAAAGAGCGAACAAGAGAGAGGGCCCTACCTACAGCCAAGTCTGCGATAGCAACATGTTTCAGCGCTTCAATAGGGAGTGGCTGGTATATAACCCAATCGGCCACACTTCTCGCTGGTCATAGTAAGAAGGAGAAGAATGTCACTTCCATGATCAACCATCAGGATTGGATTGTATGTACCGGTCTTCACCACAGGAGTAGAGCTGCCCTTCATCAGTCAAAAAGAGACTGAAATCGTTCCCAGCGAAGGCCTTGATCACTCGCTTACCTTCAAGCCCTTTGTGAAGCAAAACTGGATGGGACGTGCTCAGACCGAGGGCTATGTATCCCCACCAGTACACACGCCCACTGTGTGTTACTGCTAGGCTGTGCTTGTACCCGGCGGCCACATGTACAATCTTTTCATCTGTGCCAATGCATTCAGCTCAGATCAGTACTCTGTACGATAGGTCTGTACCTGAGAATCCATAAACGTGCGTTGCACTGAAGCGGCTGTTGGTATCGCCGAGGCCCAGTACTCCATTGATCCCTGTGCCAAACGAGTAGACCTGTTCGCACCGGCTGAGGCTAGCGCCGTATGCTTAGGTCCAGGAGTAGATTGGATGGTAAGGTACCTCGCCCTCGCTGGTGAGCAACAGAACGTGGTAATAGGAGCTAGACACCTGCACCACTTTCTGGGAATCCAGTCCCACTTCCCACTCAGGGGATGCTTTCATGCTCCTCAGTGACGAATTATAACTCCTGCATTGATACACCTGCAGCGCCACGATCATCAGCATCAGCATCAGCACCAGCATCAGTGGCGTGACTGACCTTTCCCTCAGACGTCAGCAAGAGAATGGTGTCAGCTCCCGTTGCAGCGCCGATGACCTTCTTTCCCTGAAATGCTCGAAGCGGTATGAGTTCAATATGCCCATCTGCAGTCTGTTTCACACAATGCATTAGAATAGGAGTTAAAAACCAGAAGCCAGCTATGCGTACGCTGCGAACGGCAAAGGTGAGGTCACGCAGGAAGTGATGGCGTAAGGAGACGGAGACCAGCAGGTCATGCCATGTCCGACACACCAGCGACAACATGCGCAGGTGTCGAGGTGAGAAACTGGTGCTGCCAAAGACCAGTTCGAGTAGCTCCACAGGCAACTCCAGCATCAGTTGTTGTTCTTCATTGTCCACGTCCATTGCGAAGAAGGAAAATTAAAATAATAAAATTTTTCGGTGCAAATGCCCGAGCTTTATTTCGGGAATTTGACAAATGACAAAACACAAATGGACAATAGAACAAAACATAAAGGAAAACTAACAATGGCCATGCATCCTTTTTGCTGTGGTAAGCCAGAATGCTGAGCACCCCCTCGAACTTGGTCCATCATCAACAAAAGTAGTACTTCCTCCATTATTTTGACCTTGCACGGTCAATAGGAGGGGCAGATTTGAATGTTTCATCACAGTAAAAACCTGGAGGAGGTAAGTCCCACTCTGACCCTTATCTCCCAAGCTTGCCTTTGCACGTGGTACTCCTCAGCCAGGCTCTAACATGCACAAACAGCCTGGATTCCCACATTTCCCACAAGACTGCATGTGCTGGATTCAATCTCCTATTGTTATGGATCCTGCGCTATGGTGCTAAACCACGTGTGTTATGACCTTTGGCCATAAGTATGTTGACGACTTGCCAGTGTATACTGAGGACGAACTCAAGATTGGTCGTGGAGGAGGTAATCTAGCCGAGTTATCTACATTTAAATCCAAACTTTGTTAGAGTCAGTGACGCATCGAAGGGACCCAATCAGCCAACTCCTCCCACTTGATTGGGTCCGCACCACTACCAGTCATACATTTAAACACTTTTCTACTCCGTTTTCCAACGAGACCGAAGGGCAAGAAATCTTCTCGGATATTTAAATGCATATATCCTTCCCCACACTTCACTAGACTCTTCATCACCGCTGACGCCTGTCCATGCACACTCTTGTGTTTTTGTTAGTTGTGGCGTGCCTCAGCACTGCTCGCTCGGAAGCGGCCGGATCTGACCTCAACGACTCTATCTTCTCTGGTGATGAGGCTTCATCCCAGCATCACACGAGTGTGATGGAAGCTTCGTGGAATCTATACTTCATCAGCTCCATGGCTATCCCTATCCCGTTCCTCCCCTGGACATTTGATATCAACAAGTTAGACCCACACACAGGTTTGTTCCCAACCTCCTCAGGTGACATGACTGAATGATTGTTTCCATCGTTGACGTTCATATGCACACACTCACAGGAACCATCCAAAGAGTCTTTGGTAGTACGGACACCACTCAGATGTGGCAGTCCACCCCTGCTGCGGTGGATCCTCTAACCAAGACTGCCTACTACCCCGTCTACCACCGGACTACCCCTAGCGTGTTGGTGCGGTCTTCTTCGACCTTGAGATCAAGCTGCATTCATGCTGCATCATCATGGTTAACATGAACGATCAGGGAAATCCAGTGCTGATGGTGGCAGATGTATCGAATCCCAATCAAGTCGTGAATAAGAAGAGCATACCCTTGCCTCCTACTGAAGGCACGTATCAGGCCGACGTTTTCTCCACGGTCAGCTACGACCCAATCGGCAACAGCGTGTGGATTGTCGCTCAGCTGCAGAACGACGTGGGTGTGGCGCAGCAACCGCCGCACATCATCAAGGTTGACCTGAGCAAGGGAACAGCTTCGAGAGTGGCTACACTGCAATACTCTGGCCAACTTCAGCCACGTGCGTGCACAATCATCCTCTAGGGGCTGTCCTTAACCTGATGATGATGATGATGATGATGTGCATGATGATGATGATGATGACGATATGCATGATGACGTGCATGGTGATGATGTGCATGATGATGTACATGATGATGTGCATGCTGATGATGTGCATGATCCACCAGTCAGAAACTGTCCGGGCGTATTGGACGTAAAGCAGCGGAAGCTTGTTCTCCCGATGAGTACGTGCTTTTGGCGACGACAGACCATGTCATCAATGAAGCGGTACCCACTGGCTGGGTCCTCTCTTTGTAATGGTTCTCTTAATAGCGTCGGATGTGTCCGTTGCTTACGTAAGCCTCCCCGTTTACGCTATACTTTATATCTTAGATATCACACATGCTTCTTGACGGCAACGCATGTCTCTGCATTGTTTAGGTACACGAACTGAGCTGAACGGGTACAGATAAAAAGTACAAGTGGCCCCAGGTACAAGCACAGCCTACGAGCTAGGCGTCCACAGTTACGCCCTGAGATCATTCGCAGGGCTTAACTGCGTTTTGAAAACTGAATGCATCATCACCCAAGCAATGAACAGAGCCTTGTGTTCCTCCTTCACCTGAACCAATGCGTATTACTGCTTCATCAAACAGCCCACAAGATGGAAGGTTTGTTCTTCAGAATATAGAGTCTTGAGCCTTTCGTAGTAAAGGTCTATTTGCCTCAGATTTCAGAACACAGTTAAGCCCTGTGGACGATCTCAGTGGACGCCTGGCTCGTGGGGAAGATCAAAACGTCGGCAACTTGCACATGCGGCGGCCTGATACACATCAAGGAGTGATGAGCAACTTGAGCTCGCATAACAAACCACAGATGTAAGGTACCTGGAAGCAACGTAGGCGACAGTGTCAGCAACATCAGCTCCCACGAGAGGTTCGAAGCCCTTGTAGGTCTCCTTGGCCTTGTCAGCATCTCCCTTAAAGCGCACGACGCTGAACTCGGTTTCTACCAAACCTGTGAATGTACAGAATGATCAGCCGAGAGAACCGTGATTGTACGCATTCCAGTCTCCGTACCTGGGCAAATAGAAGTCACTCTAAGAGAGGTGTGCACGAGCTCCTTCCTTTGCGACTTGGTAATAGCCTGAACAGCATCTGCGGTGTATAGTAGAAAGTCAGTGAGTGTAGGGAATGTGGCAGGTACGATAAACGTACGTTTAGACGCGCAGTAGATGGATCCTCCCTTGTAGGCTTCAATGCCCGCAACGCTGCGTGATAAGAATGCAATTTAGTGGTTATGGGCTGAAGCGTGAGCGATCAGCTTACCTGGAGATGTTGATGATGTGTCCGCGGTTACGGGCAATCATGCCTGGCACAACAGCCTTCGTCACTCTGACAAGGCCCTTGACGTTGGTATCGAGCATGGCGTCAACATCCTCCTCTGACACCACGTGAGCTTCATCACGCCCTAGCGCCAGTCCTTGAAGAGAGACAAGCTTCTCGTTAAAAAGGGCGATGTTGAATGTCGTCTGACGCGCAAAACTTACCAGCATTGTTGACGAGAATGTCGATCTCGCGGAACTCTTCAGGAAGGGCCGCGAAGAAGGCCGCCACGGACTCGCGCGACGCAACGTCCATGCTCCCGATGTGCACACGCACGCCG
>CDEZ01021680.1:0-10698 GCA_000826365.1 Acanthamoeba royreba | reverse complement strand
CCACATCTCCAAGCTGGCTGAGTACTTCCTGCGCCACAAGCGCGTGAGTGACGCCGTCGATGCCTACCACCTTGTGCGGGCCCTCAAGACCGTTGCCAACAACGCCTTCAAGAAGTCGCCTCTCGTCGTGACCGTCCCCAACACTTCCATCCAGGCCTCCGCCAAGGGTGACGAGTCCCTTCTCAAGGTAGGGTGACTACTGAGCTGGATTCCAGTTTTGTGTGGCGTTTACTCACACTGTTCACGCGTGCAGATCCGCGTCAGCGATGTGTTTGGTAAGTTCGCTGCCAAGGCCACGGTTCTCATCACCAAGGTCTACCCGGCCACGAACACCAAGCAGGTCATCGTGCACAATCAGCAGGCTATCGCCTCCGATACCGATAACACTCTCTATTCCTTCAATCTTCTGGCCGTTAAGCCTGACCAGGGTATCTTTATCCAGCTTCTTAGGATTCAAGCCCACTCGAGTTGGTTGAAGAGATGATTAACCCGGGTTTGTTTTGCTAGGTCTCTACACTGCTGAGCTCTCCGTCACTCCCGAGAGCAAGGACTCCCCCGTCCTCGGTGCTACTGGTGTCGCCCGTGGCTTCAAGATCGTTGTCAACGCCGAGCTCTCCGATGTCGCCATCCAGGTTACCGATGCGGTCGAAGAGGAGGACATTGAGCTTGCCTCTCGCGTTTCTTACCCTGAGAAGCTTTCCGAGTTGCTCAAGGCCAACCCGCTTCAGCATGTGTTGGTCAGCTTCCGCGTGCGCAGCCAGGGTCGTCCTCTCCCTGTTCAGCAGGCCTTTGTTGTTTTCCGTCATGAGGAGTCTGGCCACGAGGTCATCCTCCCTGGCGTCCAGACTGGCAACCGCTACAGGGTTCATCTGGTACGTTCTTCATTCGCTTTATTCCTCATCAGCACTCTTGCTTACCTGTCCTTGATTTCTTGGCACTTTAGAATCTGCGTGAGGCTAGTCGCGCTTTCCAGGGCCGCAGCGGCAAGTACTCAGTGCATCTTCTCGTTGGTGACGCCTTCCTTCACCGCCCCTACTTCTGGCACATGGCCGATATCGTTCTCAGGTACGCACGAATCAGTGCTTTCTTGTCCTTCTAGTGCTATCGCGCCTATCAGTCTATATTTCATGTTGACGGAGCTAAACCCACTCCGTCAATATCCTATGGCGCAAGAGCAATCGTCCTAGGTCCCTATATGATAGCAGTCGTGTTCTTTTCGTGGACACCTCTGAGAGAAGACGGGAACATCGTTATCACCACTATTATGATTATTGATCTGACTTCATTTTTTAAACAGTCTCGGCAAGCAGAAGGAAGAAGCTCCTGCCTCAGCCGATGATGCTCTTAAGGGTCTCAAGCCCGAGATCCACCACAAGTTTAGGCAACCCGAGAAGAGGCCTCACCCCACTGTCTCCCTTGCCTTCACTGCTGCCGTGGTTGGCGTTCCTGCCCTCGTTCTTCTCGTTGGCGTACGCTTTCTTTGCCTATTTCTTGTTTTCTTCGAACTGCTAAACCAAGCTTCTACAGCTGTTGTTGATTGGTGCCAACATCCGCAACTTCCCCCTTTCGGGCACTGGCTTCCTCTCGGCCGTCGGCTTCCATGCATGCATATTCGCCATCATTGCCCTCTACGTTACCTACTGGCTCAAGCTTACCATGATGGAGACTCTGGTAGACCTTCATCGTAACGTGATTAGTGTCTTTAAGAGTTAACCTTACGACAACCTGTTCGTCATCTAGGTCTACCTCGGGGGACTGGGTGTCGTGACGGTGCTGTTCGGCTGGCAGGCTCTTCGTCACCGGTTCTATTCTCGGCAAGCGCACGCCAAGAAGGACTAGGAACACTGCGCTGTGCTTTTAAACGTGGTAGCGCAACAATGAACATTAACTATATACTCATTCTCTATCGTCCCTTCCTTGACCAGCATACAGCCTGCCTCTCTGCAAGTATTTCAAGAAGGGAATCTTCATCACACTGTCAACTGGTTGTACATATGCTTCCCTTAATCTTTCCTCCCTCTGCTTGTTTCCTCATGTTGAGTTGCCAGCAGTGATAGGAAGGGGAGACTCACTCATTCTTCTTCTTGATGGTTTCTGTGGTAGAGCTCGTCTTTGCTGAGTTGTCAGACGCTCTGTTGATCTTGAGCACGTTCACGAAGGAGTTGAGGAGGACCACGTTGAACCCAAGGTTGAAGTAGACGGCCGCGCTTCCTGCACAGCCGCCCGGCATGCTGCTCGTGCCGAGCCCGAGGAAGCGAGCCGCTGAGTCAACGAGGCCGGACGCCGCGAGGGAGGGGAACGTGGAGCCGACGAAGGCGAGGATGGCGTTGGCGTGGGACAGCCAGAGGAAGGCGATGAAGGAGACGAGGGAGGTGACGAACTGGATGATCTGCAGCTGCGTGATGTAGTTCTTCCACCACACGCGGATGCCGCGGGACGAGAGGTAATAGTAGAAGTACATCGGCACATGCACGCCCGCGTTGAAGAGCAGGCCGATGAACTGCAGGCTCTGGCGCTGCTGCAGCCACAACCAGCTCATCGAGAGGACGACCGAGTGGTGGAAGACGTGCAGCCCGAAGTGGCGCGGCACGCCGCCCTTGGCCAAGTCGAGCAAGGTGTCAAGCAGCTCGTAGTACTTGGAAAGGTAGTACACGTAGCTCCAGAAGTACAGCGAGCCGGTGGCGCTCACCGAGCTGGTGGCGAAGGACAGCGTGCCGGCGAAGGAGGAAGCAGAGACCTGCGAGAAGAACGGGTGGTCGGCGTCGTACTCGCAGAAGAGCCAGTCCACTCTGGGGTTGCGATCGCCCCACGTCACGGAGCTGACGCTGGCCTCGATGGAGTCCAGCACGGCGGCCACCTCCTGCCGGCGGCGCCACAGCTCGAAGGCGCAGCCGACGAACATGAGCAAGCTCCAGCTGAAGAGGAGAAGGTTGTGCCAGCCGAGCAACCGCCGCCACAGCTTCTGTTCGGGGAGGTCCCTGCTCTGCAGCGGAGGTGCCAGAGAAACGCCTTGCTTACGACCAGAGCTGGTGGACTTCTCCCGCTGGGCTTTCCACTCGAGATAGCGCTTGTCGATGGCTTTCAGCTCGTCGCTCTTGCGCTGCGCCCGAGGCCTCAGAAGAAGTACCAGAGCGACATAGGCGGCTCCGGTGCCCAACGGCCAGTACCAAGCGGACAAGGGAGCTTCCTCCCACTTGAAGGAGTCCACCACCGACGTGTACAGCTCCATGCTTCTTGAGAGAGGGAGAGACCAAGTTCAAGTTTTACGAGAGACACGAAAGACTTACCCAATCCCGATCTTTGCTGTCCGCGTGATCTACACGAAATCTCTAACATACTTTCCAAAAATGCAATAATCTCCATTAGGTATGGAGCTTAATGAATATCTAAAACGTCAATATATCCCTCAATACGGATATGACCTCTGTACGTTTTGAGCGTCTTTGCGTCTCTTCAGAGGTGGCCGCTGGCCTGAAGCAGGACGAGGGCAATGATAGCGAGGGGTACCTCACCCTTGATAGTGTAGGGACCACGCATGATCACCGGTCCACCCACATGGACGCGGGAGGCAATCAAGATGCTGTCTTCAGGTTCTTGGTTAGTGTCTTCCTGTTGCTCTTCCTTCTTTGGCCTGAATATCAGATCATCATCAGCCGGAAGCACATGTAGAACATCTATCAGTTCAAGAAGGTGAGATCGTACTCAATGAAGCTCCAGAGGAGCTGATTCCAGAAGGTGTCACGCACGCCCAGCCCTCTGCGGCATTCGAACAACTTCTGCGGTCGGAACGCTATTCCCAGAGTGGAGCCATTCCACATGAGCAGGGGATAGCCTATGAGCCCAGCGTTCACTCTTAAATGTCTGGAGGGTCTTCTTAGTCTACCATGTGGTGACGCGTGAAGCGTCTAGCGACGTACTTTCCATCGAAGGCCCAGCGTTGGTGCGTGCGGGAGCTGAAGCAGAAGCCGGAGAGAGTGTTCAGGCGGCGGTCCCACTTCCATGCTTCGTTGTTTCCCGTTAAAGAGCCGTATCTCCAGTTCTCGTAGCCTTGATGATGACGGTGATGAAGAAAGTGAGTGTCAATATGTACATGACAGCAATCGAATGCACAGGGTGTATAAACCTACTTACTTTGTTTGAGCGTGTTATACCAGTAGTTTTCCTTCGCTTCTTTGTCCTTCTGCTGATCGGATTGTTCTTCCTCTGAAGGACCGAAGCGAAGGAGGATGGAAGCATCATCCACAGCGCCCCATCTGTCCTCCTTGCTCGTCTTCGTCCAAGACACAAACAACTGCCGCCAAAGCAGAGGGTCCTGTGTACAAATGAACTCATTAGAGGGATGTGGGCGTAACAATCTTAAGGAATGTGAACTGAGATGGATTCCGTACACGAGCAGGCTCACCGAGTGCCTTGCAGGTTAGTGTCAAGTTGGCCAAGTCGGTAGCCCCCAGATATGAGAAGATGGCGAACATCACTTCTTTGGGGAGAGAGAAGAGGCCGTTGCCTTCGATGCCAGTGGAAGGCCATTCTCCCATTTGTGTGGTCGAGGACCCGCTGACGAGTTCTGGAGGTTGCAACGCAGGATTGTGCATTGCTGCTTCCACAGCCGCAGCAGCATCAGCTTCTGCTCTCTCGATCTCCTCGCGCCTAAAGTAGGAACCACAGAAAAAGGATCATCAGTATAGCTCCCTGGTGGGGTGCATGTAGCTACAGTCTTCACCTTTGAATGGCCTCCAAAGCGGCGGCAAGCTCTCTAGCTTCTACTTCTTGTTGCTCCTTCTTTCTGCGCTCTTCTTGGCGTTCCTTAGCCTTGCGTTGCTGTCGCTCGTACTCATCTTCCATCTCGATTCGGATGTTGCGTTGATAGTCATCGGCTAGGGCCTGCTTCACACGCACATCCTTCAACTCCTTCTCGAGAATCTTTATGTGGAATTTCATATCTTGAATCTTACGATATTGTCGCAGGCACAGCTTCCGTAGCTGAGCTGAATTCATGGTCGTCACCTTGGCATGCATCAAAGCGAGCTGATCACTATCGACTTCGCCATCATCGCTGCTTCCTCCATCCTTGTCGAGATCGCTGTTGTTGCTATCTTCCAAGAGTGGAAGGCGTTCCTTTTGCTTTGAACGTTCTGTACGTCTGGCCTCAGCAGTATTCCGCTCTCTTGTATTCTTGCTCGCATGACTATTTCCCACTCCATGCAGCCTGTTGATCTCTTCCATGTCGACGGCATAGCCGCTGGGCTTGACCACCAACGCTGCAGCATGACCAGGCACGCTGTCGCGCAGATCGATATCGGTAAACTCGCTCTGCCCATGTCCATTCTCCGTACTATCCATCTCCTAACCATTGCATAGTAATCTAGCTTAGTGCCAGCTGCAATCAAGATGGAATCGCAACGCACCTTAAGCAAGAGAGACGCGTATGCGTGATCTTCAGCACTGAAACCACTCTGTTTCGGCGCTCCTACAGGAAACGCATTTGTTCGCCCTGAACTCGTACCTAATGCTGATCAACATTCATCATCACCATCATCATCATCATCATCAATCAGCACATGTTTTCAACCTCGAGTGAGAACAAGGCAAGGAGGTACCGCCACTCGCTTCCGCTGACGTGCTGAGCGGGTGGTAGCCCGTGCGAGCCAGCGAACGAGCGATGGTCTCATCCTCGTGCTGGAGAGCACTGTCGAGACAGCGGTTGACGTGGTCCTCGATGTCGGCCAGCGGCATCTCCTTATTGCACACCGGACATGCGCCGCGGTTGAGCCGCCTGTCCTCCTTCTCCAGCAGTCCGTACACGTCCATGTGTCCTTCCGGAGCCTCTCGGTACTTGAATTAATTGTTATATATATATATATTGTTATTTTTAATAAATATATCGTAAAATTTGTAATGTGTATTTAGATTATTTTCTTAAAAATCAAATTTATCTTCTGTCATAGTGCCAATTCTTTTTAGCATAATAATTGTATTTATCTAATAAAAACAGATCCGAAGAATCAACAGCAAACGCACCTGCAGGTACAGAACAAGGAAGAGAAAAGAAGAGAAGGAAGTCTCAGGCCTACGGAGGTGCTCTCGGCCAAAGAGATGTCTTTTACTTCATACCAAGAGCAGTGAACTGAAAATTTTAAGCAAAATACTCTTAAGAATGCAAACAATGCACCGCAATCATCTACGCTGGAATGTGTGGTGCTAAGGAAGGAACGAGCTCTTCAAGATGATAGTGATCATGATGATGCTGATGTGGATTGGGAATGCGGACCAGAAGAGAAAGCACGTTCTACAGCTGCGTCGAGCCGCCGCTTGCGGTCGTCGGACTTGGCCTTCTCGTCGGTCTCGAGTCGGGTGACAGAATCAAGGATGCTGGTGATCAAGGCTCGCTGCTCCTTGGTCAGCCCCTTGTCGTGGTCCAAGGCCTGTCGGCACACCTCCCTTGCGAGCTCGTGCTCTTGGCACAACAGCGCCAGCTTCTCTCTACATAAACAATGGGCAGATGATCAATACGTGGTTTACGGAAGAGAATGAAGCACAGTGCATACCGCGCAGCCTTCGCTACGTAGAATCTGGCGACGCCCTCCTTACCGCCCGTAGAAAGCACTTCGACAGACCTGGCCACATGGGTTAGGGTCAGATCGACTATAAAGTTTCTTATTATTACAAGGATTTCCTCACCAGTCTTTGCACACATCAATGAGCTTTTTGACCACCGCGGGATCACCTGTTGCATAAAACATTCCCAACTACACTTATTTGTTAGACGTGCTCCATGCGTTCTCGAGACTTACATACCAAAACATGAGAGTTCATACTGACATTCGCGGCATCCATATCAACGGTCAGCGGATCAGGAGGAGCCGTTACGTTAAGCTTGGCTATTGTCTAAATGTAGGGAAAGCATGTTACTTGTGGAAATCTTCACTAATGGGGTTTGGAGAGGACCTGCTTCACATCTTCTTCAGCCACTTCACCTGCAAGCCGCTCCAAATGTTCTTTTCCTTTGTGGTCGTAAGCCGGGTCAAAGACATCAAAAAGAACCAGGATGGGAGTAATGCGAACCGTTGGAACCTGCTAGCCACAATGCGACAAGAAGAGCTTGCCGAAAGTCCTGAAGATAGAGCAAGTCAGTGCAAAGCTGTGGTCGGTATGCCTTGATAACGCAGTACCTGAAGAGCATTATAAATCGAATTGACAGCGTAGGGAGAAAGGGCTTCAGGGTTATGTTTCACGATGCCTGCAAGCAAGCCAGTCACAATCCACCCGTCTGGGAGTATGCGGGCAGTCAGCATACAATCGTCGTCCACCCGTTTGGCCGAACGGGTGCACACCTTCGGGTTTCATGTAGTCTTTGAGAAGAGACTCAATAGCGAGTTTCATCAGATCAGACTCTGGATGTCTGCACATCAGTTAAACAATCGAAAGTGAGCACTCCTTCATCAACATGCAAGCTTGTGCAAGCCGTTCTGTACTTGTAATAGAACTGCATCCAGTAGAGCACGTCGTCCCTCGTCTGTCCGATGGACACAGGAAAACAAGTCAGTAATGGTACACCAAATGCAGATAACTGAATCATTCATCGTGCACATCATCATCGCCATCACCGTCGTCACCATCAGTCGATGTGCATACCCTGTAGATAGGGAAAGTTGCGCTGCTGTAGGTCGAGGAAGAAGATCCTTCGAGAAGCTGGCTCTCCACACCGAGCACCCGTTCGTTCGCACGCACGTAGTTGAACATGCCCAGCCCGCTGCCCACGCCCACAACCGCCGCCACAGCCAACGCCGCACGGCTCAGCCGCCTGCTCGCACCCTGTCCTGCCAACACAACCACGCCCTGCCCATACACAGTTAAATCTTATAGAAATTTAAATCTTAACATATTATGCATATTTAATGTATCTATTCCAACTCTTACATAAATATATCCTATTCACAATAATTGTATTTAAATTGTATTTAATTATTATAATAAATAAATAAAATAATACCCGCTGCGAGGAGACATTCCCGAGTGCATGGCACCGCGTGCCCAGTGCTCCCCGACCCGTGCCGCTGGTCAGGAAGCAAGTCCTGCTCGAAGCCACAGCCCCTGCTACGCGTCGCATGGTGCACAGGAGCTTTCCCGCCAAAAGGAAGAGGGGAAAATCTTTTCCTTTCTTTCCCTCTACGCGTGTCATCTTCCGGAAGAGGGACGGACAGGTTGTAGGCGGCAACAAAAGATGGAACTCAACACACCTGCCTCAACCAAGGTATTTTTATTTATTATATTTTAAAAATAGATAATTCCTCAATTGCAGGATTTTATTTGATTTATTTTTGATTTATTCTGCATTTGCGTAACTAATGCTGGACTTTCAAAAACAGCATAAGCCCGTGGATGAGTTGAAGGTGAAGCTGCACCATTTGAAGAAGATTGAGGAAGACCGCGTGTACGTTTGTACCTGAGAGATTGACGAAGCTGTCATATGACACTATGCAGGCAGATACGTGTTTAACACTCTCGATTGCCGATATGCAGTGCATCGCTGGAGAGTCTGAAGCAGGAGCTTGAGCAGCGAGGTCTTGAAGAGGAGTGCGTACTCCACACTCTATTCATGATGTGGTATGCGCATTGAACTCATTGACCTTTATGATGTGGGTGTTATGTACACAATAGAGATGAAGAGAGTGATGAGGATCGACAAATGCTGATGGCTGGGCAGGCGCTTGTGAATAAGCTTGAGCAAAAGATAACAGAGATGCAGAAGGAGATGCAACGGAAAAGGAAGGCGCAGGTTCGTGCTCTTCATCTAGAACAAAGCTCATTCCAAGTGAGTGTACGCTGTACAATCAGCATTCTGATGGACTCTCCCACAAATGCAGGAGCTGCGTAAGCGAGAGCTTCTGGACGCTCAGGAAGAGCTCATGCAACAGATTGCCGCTGAGGTATGTAGAATCTGCATGTCAACTATTTTTCATAAAGGGATCATTCCTCAACTTGCGTACACGCCAGGTCAAGCAAGTAGAAGAGAACCAAACAAAAAGAGCAACTGCCTCCTCGTCGACTGCCACTACGGCACAGGCGACCATACTCACATCATTGGCCCTTCTGGGTGGTGCAACTCTTATCGCATGGCTGCAGATGCAGGGCAAGCTCCACCTGCCTGGATTCTAATTTCTTCTTGCGCTCTTAATATTCTCTCAGATGCTCTGCTGTTTCGCGCAGCACCTGTGTTATATAATTCTTATTCAATGAGACACTCTTGCCCACCCCGTTTTGGGTCGAAGCCGAACACATTCCCTACATTCCAGCTCGATAACAGGGACAAAACGGTTTCGGGCGAGCACCCATGAAATTGTGCTGCACCAATGCTCATTCTGGAATTTTACATATGTACTGTGAACAAACACTCTTTGAAGATAAAGACAGCCAGAAAGCACTGGCAGCCTCACGGTAGATCGGATAGGCTCTTCGGTGGAGGAGGGTCTGGGAAACAACGTCACCATCAATACATCTGAACAGATGATTGACGCCGCTCAATTTCATGGGTGCTCGCCCGAAACCGTTTTGTCCCTGTTGCCGGATTGGCATGCATGGAATGAAGGCCAACAATCTCCACAGCTGTGGAGACAGAGTCGAATCCTATCTTGGGGCGGTTTCCTACACAAAATTACTAGTCTGAACGATGGATTATTGTCCAAGATGGCGCTTGCGAGCGACATGCCAAAGAGCATTTCGGAAGACCAGAGGAATGTCCGTGGTGGCCTCATACCAGCCTGATTCCTGCTTGCTCTTGGCTACTGGAAAAAGATTGATGTACACTGTGGAGCCCCAGGGTGCCTCCTCTTCGCCTTCAGGTGCATTCCGCGTATTAGCTGCCGAATCCAGCATGACGACGAACGGGACTCCGTCACCTTTTGCGATCAACCAAAAGGTAATGAGTAGGGATCGTGATAAACGCACTAAGCAGCTGCGCACCATAATATGCCACCGCTAAAGCGCCTTCTGCCAGTGGTGACTCACAGCGATTGTCACGTGCGATGGCTACATTCTTGATATCTTGCATGATGGGGTGGTCTTCCAGGTGGCTACCTAAATACTTGCCCTTTTCCCACTGCCAAAGTGGCAGAGAATAAGGAAAATGATACCACTAATGATGGATAATAAATCACACGTACATTCTTAGACCCCGTGCCGTAGTCCGAGCTAGGCATTGGGTAGAAGGCCTGTGACCATCGACCTCTCAATTCGTTACAGTCAAGGTAGGCGTAGCATCCCATCACTATGCCACCTCCTTCTCGCAGAAAATCATGAAGACAATTGCCCATCTTGATCTAAGTAATGTGCAGAAGGTGAGTGTGGAACTATCTAATCTGTGAGGAGTCATATGAGATACGTACTGCATTTTCAACACTGGGCGCCGTGGCGAAGAAGAGGAAAATAGCACTATAGTGCCTGATCTTCTCCCACTCAAACTCGACGTACCGATCGCTCGGCTCCAACGCGTCGTCCTCGCACTTACGTTCCCCTGCACACCCAATCGTCAGCACACGCCACACTCCGAACTAGTCAGCAGTCTGGCTACGCACGCTGGGAAAGAGGGTCATGCTCGCTGCAATCGGGGTGACAGATGTCCACTATGGGCACGCCGACTCGCTTCAGCTGGCGGTACAAGTTGAGGTCGTACCGCGATCCGTACGTTTGGTGTGCCGAGTG
>CDEZ01021676.1:0-16533 GCA_000826365.1 Acanthamoeba royreba | reverse complement strand
CAAAGGCGGCAACGACGCCGTCGCGGGCGTCGCGGGGCTCCGGGAAGCGCAGTGCGGGCTTTCCTTTGCACCGCGAGCTGGCTGCTCTGTACGAACCGAACGCCCTGACCTCGGGACCAAGAGTGGTATCCAAGCCAGGTATAGTACCATGGAGCTCTATCGATGAATTGCGAGCAAGCAGTTGTCTAACGCTTTGTGTTTGTACGTAACAGGGCGCACGACCAACAACAGCCAGGCTCACTACCTGCGCGGGTACACCAGCATAAAGGATCAGAATAGACCAAGCGCATCAGAGAGAAGCCAGCACGAGCATCCGCAGATCTCGATGGATAACGAGAGCATCGAACGAAGGCAAAAGGTGTCCGCGATCGATGACGAAGAGCTACACATGCATAGCAACAATGGCACCACGACCACGACTCCAAGCAGTTTTAACACAGAGAGGTTGGAGGCTGCCAAAAAGCAGTTCCTCTCGCTGGTGTGCGCGCTCGGGCCTGATGAGCTGAAAACGTTCTCGCAGTTCGTAGCTCAGGTCCTAGTTCAACAACGGGCCTCCTTTGGCTTGAGTAGGGGCTTGAATTCTAGGTGCGCTAAGCCTAAATCTGAGCGCGCAAGCTGACCATATGCTCACATTCTACTGTTCTTGGTGCAGCTCATCCCGGCGTAACCTAACAGCGGTACCTCGCAGTGCGTCTGCGAACGCATCCCCTATGCGAACCCCCACGTCTAATAGGAAAGCTACGCCAGCCGTGCCTGATTCACCGGATCAGCGAGGTAAGCTTTTTGTCACACTCGAGGTATTCTCAAGGCTAATGTCAGGTCGTTACATAGGACTTAAGGCGGAGAGATTATCACCTTTGGGACCAGACATGAGCGGAAGGAAGCCGCACAGAGCAAGAAGGGCCTCCACAAATAGCAAACGCGATGAAGCAGTATCGGAGGGTGAGGTTGAATCCGATGGCGAGTTTGATCCTGCTCCTCGACTCAAGGGAGGCAAACGTGGTGTGCAACCCAAGCGAGCAAAACGAAAGCGAACTCGTACCGATGCGAACCAAGAAATCCTTCGGTCCGCTATCTCCGAGGTGTGTGACATCGATTTGAAGGTACAATTAAATTCACACTTGCTACGACAGGCAAGTCTACCCGTTGATGATAGCAGAATAAGGCTAATATTTGGTGTTGGTAATCCTTCGCAGGGCATTATAAACCTCGAAGTATTTGAGCAAGAACTCAGCCCTGAGGAGAGGGACCGATTGATGCTTCTGTTGCCGGAAGTCGATCGGCGTGATCACCAGTCTCTAGCAGAGTGCCTCCGATTTAACACCCACCTTAGCGTTGCACTGCAACAATATCAGCAACTGCAGCGAGCGGGACAGTTGGAAGTTAGTGGCGATGAGGCAGCCTTCACCGCGCGACCCCAGAGAGTGCTTGATCCCTGGAAGGTAGGATGGTACCTTCTTGTGTATTGTTGCGTGCTTATCTCATTTCCGATTCGTTTTCAGGCCAAGTACTTTGAAGAGTATTGGGGACAGCGTCTAGGCCTGCCGCCTCCTCCCGCATATAATCGCGAATCAACAGAAGCAATTGAAGCAGAACTCCCACCTCTTACGCCTGAGAATCTGGCTAAATTGTCCTTCTCATACACACTTGCGGCCCATGAAGAGGGCAATCAACCAATCTCCGATGCCGAAGCTATCCCTCCCCGAAAGCGAAAGCTTGATCTCGCTGCGTCACCACAGGTATGTCTTATAGTGATCATTCAATCATGAGATTGCTAATAGATAGCTATCAACTAGAACAAGGAAATCTCTACAGCACGGTCAGAACCACCGTCACCTGCCGCCCATCCGACTGAAGACTTTTTGCACGAAAATAGCAGTAACAATAACGAGCCTGGCAACGGTTCGCTTACCAAGCGACGGAGAATCAGGAGTACCACAGCTCTTCCTGAAACTAGCATGACGCCAAGTCCGTCCAAAGGGGCTGTACCTCGCATGAGCAGTACAAGTCCACGACAAGGTATGTGTCTTTGACATTTATTTCACATATCTATAGTTAGCTTAGATTTCTGCACATTAGGTTCAGGAAGAAGTCCCCATCCGCCAGACAGCGGTAGAGCTTCACCCCATTTACCTCCAAAGAAATCACACAAAAGTGCAGTCGGCAAAAGCGAGGCAAACCATCGCCCACGTGCGTCGTCCTCAAAGAAGACGGCCCTGACTAGCGCACGAGACAAGGAAAAGGAAATCCTGGAAGAATTCACTCATCTAGGCGAGTTAGGATATGAGGGAGAGAATGATCCAGCGGCTCAGAAGCAAAAGAGAGAGAAGCAGCGAGATAGGCAACGACGGGAGCGTGAAAAGCGAACTGACGGCCCAGGAGGTGAAAAAGAGAGTGGCGGAGGCAGCAAGAAGAAGAACGTGAAGAAGGAGAAGGATCCAAACAGTGATCTTAGCACTGGAGCCAGCTTCAGACGAGGGGCCGAGCTCATCCTCAAGCGTGAAGGCAAGCCGATGGATGCACGTGAAATCGTGCGAGTGGGCCTGAAGGAAGGTTAGTCTAGACCCACCTTACCAAGACATCAGCCACAACACCGCAAATGCGCTGATCTACCATGCTTGATCGTCTATGTGTGTGCAGGGCTGTTCTTCACGAAGGGTAAGACACCACAAAACACGCTAGCCTCACTGCTGTACATGGACATCAAGAACAATCGACAATCCATCTTTGTCAAGGTCAAGCCCATGACATTCGGCCTGAAGGAGTTTGATCCGGCTCTCCTCCAATCTCAGGACTGACCTGATCCCTCCTCATCCTATCTCTCCTACGCCTACTAGATTTGTACATACACCCTTCCCAAGGCCTTTTGTTGCAAAGAAAACAAAAAATTTCGCTTGTTTCAAATTTTCGTTTTGGATTTTGGAAATACAAATCGTTTTCATTTTCTTTTTTCATTCAACGTAAGAGAGAATAGGGAACAGCCGTTTCGGCCCATCTTGTGTCCCTCCGGCCCGGGATCTCGGTCGTCGTAGTGGATGGCTGACAAGCGAGTACTGTTTTCCCTCTTTTTTCCCTGTTCCTTTTGGATGTTATTCATTTATTATTTATTTATTATTTGTGTTCTTCTGGTCCTTTGATCTCCTTCTTCCCTTCCGGATGGAGATTCTTATTCCCTTTGTTTTTTTTTTCGTTCTGGATGCTGGTTGCTGATGCTGGTTGATGTGCGTATGTTGCTGTAGTGGGAGCAGCGGAAGGTGCTGCTGCAGGAGCTCAAGTTGTCGCTCGACCACTTCCTGCAGTCCTGCAAGAGTGACGATGGCGCGCCTACCGTCGTGGATCCCACTCCGCAGCTCGACCGCTTGTGTCTCGTCGTTGAACTCATTCTCCGCTATGGCCTCAAAGGTGCGCACTTTGAATAATATTAATGAATATTTAAAAATAAATATTTATAAAATGTTATATTAATTTTAATTAAATTCATTTAGCGTCTATATTTTGTTTTATTGTTTCTAATACTTATTGATTAATAAATAATTTATTGTTTGTTGCAAATTAATTTTTTATTTATTGTGTGGTTCGAAATAATAATTTGCCATCCATGGATGACAGACAAGAGCAGCTTCTTCACCAAGAAGGACTATTGGAACTACGTGGAACTGCTGGTCAAGGTGGATCCCTCCGCAGTGGACTGCATCAAGTCCATTGCGGAGATGCCGCACATCAAGACTGCCCTGGGACGAGGACGCGCGTGGTACGCTTCCGTGGCTTTGCTTCTGTTTGATGAATGGCCATTCATCAGTGTGAAGAATGCACTGATCTGATGACCATCGGTCCGGACGTACTCAGGATCCGGTATGCGTTGATGGAGAAGTGCCTTGACGTGTACATCAAGTCGCTGGCTGAGGATCAAGCCATCACACGGGTACGCATGCGTTGTAGGATTGTGTGTGGTGACGATCTGTGTGATGCGTGGGGATTCATTAATGCTCATGTTTGGCTTATTCACATGAAGGACTGGTACGAGAGCTTCGCCATTCTTCGATCAGGGGTCGAGATGAAGCAGTTCCTTGATCTCTTGTCGCCGCTCTCAGCGGTCAACTTCAACTTATGTTTGAAGGACATTGACTTCGATGCCCTGCCGAGCGATCTCCGGGCCTATACGCTGGTGGAAATGGAGGAATGGGATGAATCATCGAGGGAAACGTCCGCAATAGAGGAGAGACGATCGTCCCCCGACCTCGCCAAGATGGCATTGGAAAGCGATCTGGAGAGGATGCGCACCGAGCTGGATCAACTCAAAAAAGTGAAGGACGAGATGGAGCATATCAAGGAACAGATGGTTGCAGCGGAGACTCAGCTTCGAGAAAAGGATGACGAGAACGAGCAGCTAAGGAAGCGGATCGAAGAGCAAGATCAACAGGTGCGCGACAAGCATGAGGCTCTGGTGCGCATGGAGACTCAGCTGAAGGAAATCAACGAGAACTGGGCAGCGGAGCGTGGAAGACTTGAAGAGGTACCGCTTAACATTTCGGTGAAGGCCTGTTTCGTGTCTGTGCTTGTGCGGCCTCCCGCTCTCAATACTCTAACCTCCTCTTCTTTCACAGGCAAAACATGCATTGGAGAAACAGAACGAAGCCCTCGAAGAGGCCGCAAGGCGGAAGGAGGGAGAGTATCTTCACTCTCTGGCGGCTGAGAAGGAGAACAAACGGATGGTAAAGGAGAAGAAGCGCGAAATCGACCGCCTAGAAAAGGAGCTGGCACGACTCAACGAGCTGAAGGAAAGTGAGACCAGCACGCGGCAGGAGCAGATCGAGCAACTGAAATCTCAGATAGACTACCACGAACAGGAGAGAGATGAATGGATCAAAGAGAAGCAAGCTCTTGAGCAGCGCTCCCAAGCGTACATTGAAGAGATACACGCATTTGAAGAGAAAGAGCGTCAATGGAGGGATCAGCTGGAGAAGCTTGAAGCTGAGAAACTCGGGCTCGAACAAAGCGTCAAGGAGAAAGCCGAGCAGATCCTCGAAATGGGCCTTGAGCTGACAACAGCTCAAAGCGAGGCCACTCTCTTCCGATCCGATTGTGACAACTTGGCTGCAAGAGTGCGCGAGCTCACCGAAGAGGTGGCTACGACGAAAAGTGATGCAGAGGAGGCGAAGAGTAAGTACATCGAGTTAGAGAAGCAGAAGGAGGAGGACCGAGCCCGAAATGAGAAACTCGAAACCATCAAAGCAGAGTGCGATGGTTTGCGTGAGCGCGTCAAGGAGCTGAGTGAAACGCAAGAGCGGGAGGAGGAGCGACGAAGGTCGCAGGAGGCCGAAACGGAAGCGATACGACAAAGACAAGAAGCTGTCGAGGAAGACAAGATGCGGCTTGAAGCAGAACTCACTGAGCTGCGCAACGAACTCCAAAGGCGAAAGGAGAAGGAACAAGTCGATGCTGATGAGAAACAGGAGCTAAATCAGCAGCTCATCAACACGACCGAAGCCGTGCGCAAGCTGGAGGAAGAACTGGCTTCAGCCAAGAAGGCACACGAGACGGCGATGACCGATCACCATCGCGAAAAGCAGACAAGGAAGGAGATGAAGAAGGAGAAGGTGAGGATCGAACGTGATCTAGAGAATCTGAGGATGGAAAACGATCGCATGGACCGCGAGCTGAAACGACTGGAGGAGAAGGCCGAGCTGAAGGAGCGCGAGATCATACAGCTGCACCACAGACTCGAAGGCCGCGAGGACACGAACATGGAGGAAGTGAAGCTTCGCAGAACCCTTGAGGAGAAAGTGGAGCTCCTCGAGCGACAAATTGAAACAACACGACAGGAGACCGACGAGGCGGACAGGCGCGGGAGAGAGCTCGAACGGGAGGCCGATAGCTTACGCACCAAGCTGCAGGAAAGGAGCAACGAGCTCGCCCAGGCAGTGAAGGAAATGGAGGCGCTCCGCTCAGCTGCCTCAGAAAGAGAGAATGTGACGGCCCGCGAGTTGCAGGACTCTCGCGATGAGTTGAGGAAGATCAATGATACCATCAAGACCCGTGCCGAGGAGTACGATGCTCAGTTGAAGCAACTCAGCGACAAGATCGAGGCGGAATCGCGATTGCGAAGAGAAGCTGAGATGAGAGAAGCTGAAACGCAGCAGCGTCTCCAGGAGGCACAAACAAAGGGGTCAACAGCGGTGGACGAAGCAAGCAAGCTCCGCGAGGTCCTGCGTGCAGCTGAATCGGACAAGGAGAATGCGGAGCAGGCCAGGATCAAGGAGGTCGGAATGTTGAAGGAGCAGCTGAACGCTAATACTGAGAAGATCGGACAACTTGAGGAACTCGAGAAGGAGCTCCGAGCTGCGCTTATCGAGAAGGAGACGATTGTTGAACGTACGAGGATGGAACTCGAAGGAGCAGCCGCTGAACAACGCGAACGAGCACAGGCTGAGCTAGCGCAGGTTCAACAGATGCTTGACGAGTCCAAACGTGAAAACCAGACGACGATCGACGACCTGACGACACGAGAGGGGGAGCTCAAGGACAAGATATATGAGCTTGAGAAGATGTATGAAACGATGCAGCGCACGGAACAGGAAAAAGCGGAGCAGTTGGTCCGTGAGCGAGATGAGTTCAAGATTAAGGTAAAGGAGATCGAGGCGGACATGCAGAAGCTGCAGGGTGAGCGTGAGAGCAGCGAAGCTGAACTCAAGCGAAGGGTGCAAGAGCTCGGGACCGAAATGGAGAGCGCAACATCCGATAGCCGACGGGAGATCGAGCAGCTGAAGGCCGAGGTCGCTCGCCTCACTGAGGAGCTAGAATCGAGGAAACAACAGACAGATGAGGAAATAGCAGCGAAGGATATTGAGCAGCTGGCCTTGCATGAGGAGATACAAGAACTACGTGAGGAGCTTGATGTGAAAGGAAGGCTGTTGGAACGAAGGAAGGACGAGGCCGAGCGAGCCGAGCGAGAACTCAACAATGAACGCGAGATAAGGAAGGGACAGAAGAAGGAATGGAAGAACACGCTTGCCGCACGAGAGCAGAGGATCACCGAACTAGAGGCGACACTCCAACAACAAGGAGGAAGCGGAAGAGAACATCAGGAGATAATCGATCGTCTCCGAGATGAGCTGAGCCAGGTCAATGCCGACTTAGCAGTCGAAAAGGAGCGATCCCTTGCTTTCACACAGAGAGACGTCGAGAACACGAGGGAAGTGGAAGAGATGAGGCGACAGATTGAAGATATTCTACGACTCGAAAGAGGCGGAGAGGCGCAGCTCTATGAAGAACAACGAGCAAAGCAAGAGCTGCAGCAGACGCTCACGGCGAAGGACCAGGAACTGACGACGCTGCGCACTCAGCTCGATAAGTCCAAAGAGAAGCGCAAATGGTACAAGCAGCAATTCAAGGCCAAGGAGGCACGAGACGAGAGTGAGCTCTACAGGTCTAAGGAGCGGGATCTGGAGGAGGCGAGAGGCGACCTGATCCAGCGACTGAAGGAAAAGGAAGCCGAGCTTAACGAGATGAACAAGTTGGCCACGGATGCCAAGCGAGAGCAGGAGAAGGCAGTGGAGGAGCGGAACCGGATGCGTAACGAGCTTGACCACAAAACGAAGGAGCTTGAGAAGTCACTCCTTCTCGTGGAGCGAACTCTCAAAGAATGTACAGAACTAATGCAAGCGATGGAAATCGTGAAGAAGAAGGAGCATGACTTGACTGATGAGATCAAACGAGAGAAAGAAGCCAACGCGAAGGCGCGCGAGGAGGAGGTACGACGCTTCCAGGAGACGCTGGCGAAGGTGGAGGCTACGGCCAGGACACAAATTGTCGAACTTGAGCGGGTGGGCAACATGCACCGCGAACAAGTTGATGTTCTCAAGAAGTTGCTCGCGATCAAAGAAGCCGAAGTGGTGGAGATCAAGGAACAGACCATGGAAATGCGATTGGAGCTCGACCGACTGCATCGCGAGCACATTGACGCAATCGCCAACCAGAGAGAACAAACCCTGAGTCACTCGATCATGGAGGAGGTACTGCGTTGCCTTCGTTTACCAGTGCTCCGACTTGTTGTTTAATCTTCGTTGTGATTGCAGGCGCAGAACACATGGGTGCCCGACGAAGCTGTCGATCAGTGCCCGCTTTGCTCCAGCAACTTCGGCATCACGAGGCGGAAGCATCATTGCCGCGCCTGTGGTATGCATACCCACGATATCCCGAAGTTAGGCCCATTCCAATGATTCAATCCAATCTAGGTGGCGTCTTCTGCGGTTCGTGCTCGGCGCAACAGATGATCATCCCATCCATCTCCGCGCGACCGGTCCGAGTGTGCAACCAATGTCATAAACGACTAAAGGTCTGAATGCACACCTAGAGACTGATGTACTACATTGATGGCCTCCAGCACAATGGCGAACTTAGGATACAAAACATGAGCAGCGTCCTCGACAGCACGAGATGGCTAGTTGCTGCTTTCGTCCAAGGAGGAAGCAGGAAGGCTGGGCACGCTCTCCTTGACCTCGGTCGAGTCAGAGTTTTCTGTATTACCTCCGTCCTCTCCGCTAGTATCTGCTGTGTCGGTTGCCGCCGATTCCAACTGATGGAGTTCCTTCTCCAGCTTTGCTCTCTTTTCGTGAAGCTGCTTGAGAACTTTGTTGGGCGCAGCGCTGAGTCCCGCGCTGGTCGTGATGGTGCTGCCACCAGAAGTGATGAAGTTGGGCGGTAAAGTGACCGCTGCGCTCCGTCGTCGCTGTCCCCGCGTAGGAGATGAGCGCGGTGGGGGCGTACCCTCGCCTTCGCCGCTGGCATCTTCTTTTCCATCGCCAATGCTCCATGGCTGCACGAGGGTCGACGGAGCCGCGCCTTGACGCTTTTTACGCCACTGCTCATCCTTGATGATCTCGATCTCCTCTTCCTCGATCGCTCGGTTGATATGCTTCAACGCCTTCTTCAGCTCGTTATCCCTCGATCCTTGCTGGATAACGAGACCAGTTAGCAATGTACATTTGTTTGAAAAGGGCAACGTCAGTGAACGCATACCACGCGATAGTAAGTCTGCAAGCGAATCTTCCCGGTCACCGCGTCGCCTTCCTTCCTTGGCTCCAAAGACCACCAATGGTCACTCTGCGTCTGACGTTAGCACGAGCCCTATTGTGGTTCACATATCATGAATGAGTACCTTGTTGATGAAGGATCGAGGTGAGGAGAATTTGAGTTGGCCCAGTGTCTGACCACCTAGCACGGAGTGGTTGCGCACGGTTATCGTGATCTTACGGGCCTCGTCGTCCTTTCCTACATTACTGATTTTCTGATGTGAGCGTCATTGGGTTTGCATTCTCCCCTGAGCATGAGGACTTCCATACAAGAAGAAGTATTCCCTCCATCGGGCACTCCGCTCAGTGAGAGTAGCGATGTTTGTCTGTTGCTTCTGGCGCCCAAACTTTACCACAACATATGGATTGAGTCCCGCTGCATATGTCAAGCGTTATCTTAGAACACTATCCCCAATTTGTATGATTCACTCAACTTCTTGCGCACCTTCTTTTTCACGTGGTACGAGCTGTTTCGCTTGAATCACTATGACCGCACACACATCAAGAGAGTGAGATAAGTCACTTATCCAAGCGCTCGTGTACGTACCTCCGATGAAAAGGATGCGACTCTTCAGTGACATCCTCTTCGGCAGATCATCACTCTTGGATCGCTTCTCTCGTTTATGTACTCGAGTAGGATGAGCGAGTACTCCACCCCATGAACTCTTTTTAGTGTGTCTGGATCCGGATACCTCCGGATGAGCTGGTGGGGACGAATCATCGTCAAGATCCGTCGGCAAAGTAGGAGCCGAGCCCGACCGTCGCGGAGATAAGCAGGGCGGAGAAGTAGCTCCCGTCGCTGCAGGCGTTGGCGAAGAGAATAGGACCGAGGATGCCTGAGCGGCCACCAAGGACGAAAGCGCTACACGGGTGTTAGGCTTGGCCTTAACGAGGTTCGAAGGAAGTGCCTCGAGCTCTCGCTTCCTCTGCTCCAGTCGCATTAGTGCATGTTCCGACTCAGCCACCTTTTCGATTCTTCTCCGTAGTTCGATTTGTTCGGAATCTAGCTCTTCATTCACCTGTGCTAACTCTGCAACCGGAATGTTTCAATGAGTGGTTCGTGTGTTTGTGTTGTACAATTGCGCATCAAGGTACCTAGAGCCGTCTTGAACTCTGGAGATCTCATAAAACGCCCAAACAGTCCGTCGATGATTACCTGCTTCACTGCGCTCTGAGCTTCGTCGAACATCGTTCTGATGCAATTGATAAACATTCTTGGATTTCCAAGTCCAATGATCATCACGTGAATTAGCGAACTTCATACGTGCAGGGTGATTCCAGTTGTCGCTCTATGCTGCTCACTACCTCGCTGTCAACATGCACTTGCATATCGCTGCCCTGTAGATTCATTATGTAATGGTGAAGAATCATTTGGTGGAGTGAAGACAAGACATACCGGCTTCAGGTACTGATTCCATATATGGCGCACCCCATCTATCATCGCCTGGCGTTCGGTAGTGCCGAGCGTGGCAGCATCCTGAGGCCAGGTTTGTCGAAATTCTTCGATGAGTTCGTACAATTCAAGATTCTCGCTGCAGTACGCCTTCGCCAGGTATCTGCACCCACAAACCTTCAGTTGTCGCTTTCGTTCTTTTTCTCTTCGCTTTCGTTCTTTGTTTGTCGTGCTTTCGTTCTTCCGTGATGAAACAAAATGAAGACATGAAGTTAAAGAAAAGGCTTTGGTGTGACACGTACGCATGAAAGGACTGGGAAAGGCTCGGGTGAGCCAACACATCGTCGAAACTCAACTCGGTGGGAGAAACGATGTTCCTAAGCGTTTCAACGCGCCTGGCGGACCGAGGCGAGCTGGGCGCCGGCGAGGTAGGACGACTTGAGGGATGACTTGAGGAAGAAGGTGACGATGAGGGTCTCCGCTCCGTTACTAGTCTGGTGATGGTCTGAGCGAGACTGTGCGCGAACTCATGGCTGTCGGGACCCATGGGGAGTGACCCGTTGTAGAGGAGCAGCAATAAGTCGGCCAGTCCGAAACCACTGCCCGTTGGGCCAACTCGTTCCGAAGACGGAGGCTGGACGATGACGTCGGCTTCGTTCTTGCGCCCACCGCCACCTAACCCGAGCACCAGCCTCTTCGACCTGCTCTTCTTTTTGGGTTGATCGCTCTCCATTTTTTCAACTCCCCCTTCCTTTATTCCTCTTTATTCTTCGAGGTTTGAATAAATGGGGCAAACAACAAAAGGAACTCCTGAGTTCGAATTAAATCGGAATTAAAATAATTGCAATTATTTATCACATATTTTCCTTTTAATTATCTAGGAAATCAAAAAGAGAAAACATGAAAAAATGAAAAGCAAAAACTTTTCCGGTATTTTTCCTTGTCCTTTTCTGCGGTTGGTACAAAGAAAATTCAAAAGGAAAAAGAAAAAGAAAAACAACTTGTTGGTTCCAAGATGGCAGTGACGCTGCACACGACGTTGGGGGACATCAAAGTGGAGCTCTTCTGCGAGCAGGTGCCCCTCGCGTGCGAGAACTTCCTGGCCCACTGCGCGAGCGGGTACTATGCGGACTGCCTTTTCCATCGCAACATCAAGGGCTTCATCGTGCAGACCGGCGATCCCACCAACACGGGCACCGGCGGCGAGTCCATCTGGCGTCGACCATTCAAGGACGAATTCGTCCCTGCCCTCAAGCACAACAAGCGCGGCATCCTCTCGATGGCCAACAGCGGACCTGACACCAATGGTTCCCAATTCTTCTTCACATATGCCAAGCATCCCCATCTGAACAACGTCTACACGGTATTCGGCCATGTCATCTCTGGATTCGAGACGCTGGATGCCCTCGAGAAGGTGCCCGTTGATGAAAACGACCGACCCCTCACTCCCGTCAAGATTCGAAGTGTGACCATCCATGCCAACCCCATCGCCGACGCGCAGGCCTGAGATCAGCCATTGCTTATTTTTGTTTCATTTATTTATTGTTTAAAATATCTTTAAAAATAAGAAAATCAAATTCCTTCAATTCTGTGGTTCATGTTAATTCAGGCATCTTATTCTCTCTCTCTCTCTTCGTAGACATATGTACACACATCGATCAGCATCACTCGCGACCTCCCTTCTGCTCATGAAGAGCCGAAGTGAGTTTGTTGATGGCGTTGATGACGGCTTCGAGCTGTTGGCACGCCCGCACGACGTCGGCGTAGTCGACGTGATCCTTCGGTGTCAGCTTACGTACGTCCTGCAGGAAGAGGTTGTACTTGGGCAGCTGCTGGACGGGCATGATCAGGTACGACCCGAGATTGTTCCTCTGACCCGAGCTTTCCTCACATCTCTGTGCTCATCAGGAGGGATTCATCATCAGTATCGTCACGTTGATTCCATCACAACAATCAGGACACGGACATACTTGAATGAGAGCGGCGATTCCTGGCCTCTTCCGTAACTGCTGGAGAGTGCTCATGCTTTTCTCATAGTTTGTCACGTAGTCGGTGTAGACTGGCAGGTTGGGAATCTGGTGGCACAAGCGCCGCAGGTAAGTGCCATCTTCACGCCGCCAACACTGTGGATAAGGGGCGGGGGACGACATACCATGGACATGAAGTAGCCTCCTATTGCAGAGTAGACACTCAGCGGATCCTTCACCTTCTGTGTTAGCTCACACTGCATCTTATGGGTAAACTCTAGGACGTCTTCGATGTTGCTGAAGATCGCGTGAACCTGCGTGCCGAAGACAACTCTCACGGTTAGAGCTGACATCTCCGAGGTTGGAACGAGCGATCACACGTACATGTCGAGTCTCGATTTCATCACCATTCGTCCAGCAGTACTCTCGGAAGGGACCCAAGAAGTACTTCACCAGATTCTCAAGATGCTCTTCAGAGAGAGGAAGTAAATGTGAGACCAAAAGCACCCAACGCCAGCGGACAAGCGCCTTCACGCACCGATGTATCTGCCTTGTGACTCGTAGAGTTCCTGGAGCTTGCGATACCGCTTGCGTGCATCCGCCAAGTAGGTTTCGTGCACCAGGTTGAGCTTCCGAGCTGATGAAACCCTAAGTCAGCTAACATCCTAACCTCGCCAAATAAGAAGCTTGTGAGAGCAGTACTCAGGCGGCGAAGTGTGGTGGCAATATCGGGAGAAAGGAAGCGGCGGACGATCCGCTGACATCGCACGATGCTCTGAATGTGCTCCTCCGAGGAGAATCGAGCGCAGACAGCCTGCGCGCTCTCCTTATCGCCTCCCAAAATCTGTCTCACACCTCTTTATCAGCTTTTCATCACAAGCAAGCAGCGTTCAGATGAATCGGGGAAGACCTGATAGATTCCAAGCTGCTTCGCAGTAGCAGCTACCTGTTTTGCTGTTCCATTCGCTCCCACTACTGAGACATCGACTCCGTAGGCAAGCAACAGAAGCACCATATGACGATGACCCATCCTAGCGGCCACGTGCAGACAAGTTTCGCCCCATCTGCCAGCAAGACGAGAATCGTAAATCACTCGCGCTTTCATGGCTAACTGGAATGAGCGTACTTATTCTTCACGTTCACATCGGCCTTGGTTTCAGTGAGAAGCAACTGAAACTCCTCGACCTTGTTCTTGAGCGCGATGGCGTGAAGAGCTGTTTCACCCGAGCTGATACAAGCATGATAGGGTAAGGTAAAACACAGCTGGTGGCTTAGTATGAGACGCATCTCACCTGTTTTGGCAGTTGGGGTCGGCACCGGCGGCGAAGAACTTGCGCAGGAGGGAGAAATACTTCTTGCGATCAGCACCATAGTCGCACCTTGGTGAAACCAGAGGATCAGAGAATTGCAATGAACCTGATGTCAACGATAATAACCTACCTTACGAAGTAATGGAGGGGAGTTGCGCCATCAACGGTCTTGGCGTTGACATCTGCGCCGTAATTGAGCAGAATCTCCACCGATGACAGCTTACCTTCACTGGCGGCCACATGCAAGGCGGTCCAACCGCTCTTGTCTTTCGCGTCAATCTGTGCAGTTGGAGAACCACAAGGCTTAGATAAGTTCGGAAGTTCACCAAATCCGGTAGTGGCTATTGATGTTACCTCTGATGGATACTTTTCGATCAGTTCAACAAGCTTACCGGTGGAGATCTTTTCCACTTCATAGTGTATCTCAGTCTTTCCCTTCCGGTCACGAGGGAGAGGACTGTCGGGAGTGGCTCCACTGCTCAGGTTTGACGATGACAAATTCATGTTCCTAAGCTCACGCCGGCTCATCTTCTTGGCTGTGTTGCCTAATCGAGGTGTAGTGGAACTCGATGCATCACCCAAGCTGCGCAACAGGCGTACAGGTGAGATCAGGTCTGTCTCAATGCAAAGAATTGGTAAGGGCTGCTTTTGCGTACTTATCTGAGCTCTTTGAAGGTCGATTGCGGCTGATGGATGGAGATGGTTCGTGTGCCCCATCGGCTGCAAATGATCCCAAAGGAACCGGCAAGCTCAGCTGCGATGGGCTTGACGCTGGGCTCGGAGGAATGATTACCGATGAGGGATTCATAAATGTCTCCGTAATCGGGCCTGGTGAGTCCGAGCCCTGGCGGACGATGCTTGACTTACGTCGAATGGCCGAGCCAGACCCTCGCGGCGATGGTTGAGGCGAGTTCGAACTCATCGGCGAAGCCGGTGGTGTGGAGCTGTCGCCCACAACAGGAAGTGTGGGAGACGACGAAGAGAGGGTCTTGCGATGAGAGCCGAGTGCATCGAACGCGGCTGTGGTTGGAGTAGGGCCGCTGCCTTTCAACGGGCTCTCCGACGGGGACGACAGGACCAACTCAGGCGGCGGGGACGGGGATTGTACGTTATGAGACCCCGATATTGACGGCAGCGATGCTGGCATGGTGCTGGACGGATCTATTGGTCGCTTCTTCTTGAACTGTTCAAGAACCAGAGGAAATGCGGCGTAAGCTCCATCATCAGGACACGCAGAGGGTGACAGGGGTGAGGTACCTCAAACAAGGACTTGAAGGTACGCTTCCTACCTGCCTCGGTTGTTAGGTCATGAAGTTCTTCTTCGTCATCCGCATGTCGTACTTCTCGAACACTGCCGCCTTTCTTTGTCTCCCGCTTCTCTCGGAAGCTTCCTTTCTTCTTCTTCTTGGCCTTCTTCTCGGCCTCCGCTTCCTTGTCCGCTCGCAGCTCTGGCGGTTCGTCAAAGTGCTCGCCCGCCTCTTCTTCGTTCTGTTGGGTGTGTCGCCTTCCATTCCCGTTCTCAGTCGCGTGGGGTGGCGGGAGACTGGGCTTCGCTCTTTCCTTCGTCGCATTCACTTCGTTTTCGTTTTTTACTACCTTTGCTGCGACCTTCAGGTCCGCCATGCCCATTCGCAGATGCGGAGGCAGAGGTGGGAGCGGGGGAGGAGGCGACGCGTTTACTTGATCTTTACCTCGCTCAGCACCCTCAGGGATGGAATCAAAACTGACAGTCTTGGGAGAGGGCGAGCCTGGTGGGCTGGTCATACCCGCGCTCTGCTGCCAGCCGCCCGCCAGCGTGGAGAAGAAGGCCACCGTACCCGACCTTTCCCTCGTCTCCATCTTTTAACCCACCAGGTTGACACCACCACCACAACTCTACCTCCGTATCACTTCGTATCGTACTCGACCTTCCTCCTGCCCCCTTCCCCTTCCAACGCCGTTAGGGGGGAACCGCCTTGTCCTCCCCACACTCTTCTTCCTCTGCGTGCCAACGAGACCTTTCTCGTATCTTTTATTTTCTTCCCAATGATTGCCAATCCGTTACTGAAATTTTAGGATTGGTTGGTACACACGGTTGCACACAAGGCAGCGTGGCGTGAACGTGATCAAAGCCCAGCGTAACACTCTCTTTGTTATCCCTCTCAGAGAGGACTCTTGGCAGGAGCTCCTGTGATTCATGTTCTCTCTTCGCGCAGAGCAGGCTACGCTCCTCCGGTTTCACTTGCTTGCACAGGGAAGAAGATACACAAAATCACAAAAGCTTTACCATTTACAACTTCGGGGTACAACAAGCGGCAGCTGGTTGCCGATCCTGCTGGATCTATCTATACATCCTCATCATCTGCTTCTTCATCAAACAGGGAGTCCTCCTGTTCGATTTTGTGCCGGAACTCCAACTCGTCCTTAAGCTCGAATATCGTCTTACCGCTCGCCGCGCTTGACTCTTGGCCCTCGACTCGGCCAGTCCCGTAGGTAGGATCGTCAATCTCGGAAGCGGTCTTGGCTATCTTCATGACGTTCTCCCAGAAGAGCGGGCCGTGGCTGACCTTAACGTTGCCTCTGCCCTTAATTTGTTTTACATCTATCAAGTATGGATGCACGAGCTGAGCCACCGGGATTAACGACTGTATGTAATGCTAGGGGTTACCTGTGGGAGTGATGGCATGAGCCAGTTCGTGTATGAGGGTGATCATGAGCCCTCGATCTGATCGGAGCTTCTCTAGGTTTGTGAATTGTCTTACACGAAGGTGGATTCTAGCCGTAATGCAATCGCCCTGTTGCATTGCTGGATG
>CDEZ01021675.1:0-31636 GCA_000826365.1 Acanthamoeba royreba | reverse complement strand
AGCGCGAGGTTCTCCTCCCACATCTTGGGCACCTTGCAATCCCCAAACCGCTTCTTGTACTCCTTCAATTGCTGGTATTTCTCTTCCCACTTTTCCTCCTGTGTTTGATGCTCCGGGTAAGATCCATCCGAGGTGTCTTCCAGCTTCTTTCTCTGTTTGGTTCATACGACTTGAGTACATCCATAAGAGAGACATCACCATCAAGGAACATACTTTGGGGTTGGGCTGCTCCTTCTTGCTGATTGGCGATGGATATACGAATGCCTTCCGCTTAAGATCACTTTCTTCTTCCTTTTTTCGCTTTCTTTCATGCTCGGCGACGAGCTTCTGCATGTAAGCCTCGAGCTCGCGTGCCCACAGGCATATGGGATTGTCTGGTGGATTGTATAGCCGACAGTTGTGCCAGACCAACGCCACGTCTTCTAGAAGATCATTCCCATCCCGATATTCGCCTATCATTCCATTACAGACAAGCAGAAGGCTGTTAAGATCAATGCAATCCTGCTGAGCTCTGCTTGGGAGGGAAGAGGTGGCTGAAGTACGCATGGTTACCTGATGAGAGATTGCGAAAGGCGGTGCCCAGGTCCATTGGCTCCTTGACGATATCAAAGTAGTCAGGAATGTTGAGAGCCACCGGATCCACAGGCTGATTGAATGGCCATGCATTGGGATGGGTCATCAGCTTGTTCATGATCTTCTCGTACTCCTTCAGCTCCTCCACACCCTCGGTCCATTGACCCAGGTCTCGCTTGATCCTACTCGACGTCCTCCGCTTCGTTCCATCCTCCGATCGATCGCCAGCCGTACCGCCACCCGCCGACGTCGTAGTGCTACCGTCCGCATCCTCTGCCCTGCCATCAGCGGTCTCCTCCTCGTTATGAGCAGCAGCGGCTGCAGCAGCGTCCCTGAGTGCCTGGTTCTTGGGTTTCCGACCTCGTTTCTTCTGCATCCGATCAGCAGTGTGAGAAGATGTGATTGAATCGCAGGTGAGAGATAGAGAGTCCTCGCTATCTCTTTCTATAGAAAGAGGGATGGGCCACGGGGGATACCTTGGGTGTCTCGACTGTGGGCGATGCGGCCTTCTTGTGATCTCCTCCCTTCATCTTCTCCTCCATCTCATCGAAGATGCGTTTGGCCTTCTTGTAGCCAATGTTGAGAGCCCGTCGCAGATGTTCCACTGAGTAGTTCTCTCCTACATGAATGGAAGAAATTGTAAATGAAATGGAAAATGGAAATGAAATGGTTCACATATGTTTTTGATTTTCCATCAGAGGTGCCCATATCGCAGATAATCGCGTATTTGCGCATCAAAGGTGCATAATTCCATTAATGATAACGGAAAGGGAAGATGTCTCTTGTGAAGGGAAGGGAAGAGAAGGGATAGGTGCGAGCTGCGCACCTACACCCTTGCGTTTGAGGATGTAGGAGCGCACGTCCTCTTCGGTGGTCGTCCCGGGCTTGGCCGGGGAGGTCCCCCCTGCACTTCTGCGCATTTTCTGCGTGGCCACGGCCAAGTCAAGAAGGCACTCGATCGCGGATGTTGTGGATATCCGAATTGAATGAATCAATCTCTCGCCACAACCCGTACAGCGAGAGATCCCAAACCCAACAAGCAAAAACAACAGCAGATCTCGTCCCCTGTCTCTGAGATGTTGAGTTATGTCGACAAAACAAGGAGAGCCGTTACCGGAACCATGGGATGTCTACAGAAAATATGACAGATCTGCGACAAACAAAACAATTTCGCAATAATGAAAACGATTTCATTTAGCTCGAGATCGAGGAACAGGAGAACGTGGGTGGTGGAAACGTGAGTGTTGCAACACTGCATTGATGCACATTTCCATCAATAGGTGGCCACCCGCTTCACTTTCTCCTTCCAGCGTGCCTCCTTGACTTGAGTGATCCAGCACTGAAGGCCCAATCGACAGCCAGAGTCTGTCCCATGAACTGCGCGCCATTCATGCCCGCGATGGCAGCACCAGCCTCCTTCTCCGTCTCATACTCAATCAGAGCGTATCCCTGCACAAAGTGGACATCCCGAAGAACAACAGTGAGTAACTAACTCCAATTGACGCCAGTTAGCTGGCCACTGGCAGAAAACAACGCCCAACGCCACAGTCGCTCGTAGACACGAGAACTCTTGTAAAGCATTGGGGGAGAAGAGGTTGGAAGAGTTACCTTAACGAAACCGGTTCTGCGATCGAGCGGGAGGTGAATATTCTTGATCTCGCCATAGTCAGCAAACTTGTCGTGAATGTCATCCTCTTGCGCCTCCTCGTGCACGCCCGTGGCGATTATGATGTAACCCTCGATGGCTTTGGTGCAACAAGAATTGACCGTTGTGAGAAGAAAAGATAAAAAGCAAAGCAATGAGGAATCACAATTGAATAAAAAATATTGTTTTTAGATTCAATTTTAAAATAATTGTACAGTAAAAAACAAAAGCAACCGAAAATCAAAAATTGTAGAAGGAGAGGGTGGAGTACATTTGCCAGGGACGAAGCCGGAACTGGTGTCCATCCGATCTCGGGTATCCAGACGGTCGTAGGCCTCAGACCGGGTAGAGGCCATCTCCCTCGCGGTGCTCCCTCGGCCCTTCACCCGCACCTCGGATCTGAGACGGTTCCTGCTGCCCTCATTCGCGCTCGTATCGACGCTGGTGTCGGTCTCAAAATCAAGGCCGGAATCGTCCGCCTCCACCGTGATGCTAATGTTGTCGTCACCGTCCATGTGTGTGAGAGATCAGCTGCAGATGTGATGGTCTCCTCCCTTCCTCAAAGATGAGAAATTCAATTATTTGACACCTACTCGGAAAAACCTTTTCTTTTACATTTCTTCATCAAGAAAAAGGCAAGAAAAGAAATTCGCCAATTGTTTTGTGATTTCGGAGATGTTTTGGAATTGATTAAAAATCAATTGAAATTCCTTCCTCGAAACACATACCAAAGGACAAATAATTAATTTTGTGCTCCATCATGGCGGCGGGAGGCAAAGAAGCGGAGGTGGTTGAGGAGAACATGAAGAAAGTGGAGAAGCTGGTGTTCGCCGCCTGGCGGAGTCACCACCTTGGGTCGGCTGGTCAGCCGTTCGTACCGCCAGATACGGTAAACGATGTACCCACCTGGCTCTACGGTCTTGCGGCACCCCACGTACGTTTATTGTTTTTGAATAGAATTATTTATTTTGTTTTGAATAGAATTATTTATTGCATTGTGGTTAAAAATAAAAATAAAATAAACAATTGAACATTTCCAAAAATTAATTTCATGTTGCAAGAATGTAAAAATGCTAACATAGAGGAGGTGTGCATGCAGAACAAGGAGGAGCAGCAGTCGCTGCAAGGAGTCACAGCGCACCAAGTGTGGGACTGGCTCTTTGTCGCACCGTCGCCACACGCATGCCTCGCCTTTCTTGATCGTCGCCATTCCGCTGTCGATCGTGACGCCACTGGGGATGCCGATCAGACTCGTACCGCGGGAGAGGAAGACGACGACGGCGGGACGGATGAAGAGCGGCGAGCCATCTTTATGGCACTGGCTGATCGAATGGCCGAGATGCCACTGACGAGCTCCATTCTGAAAAGCCAGCTGGGTTTGGAACGTGTGCTTCGCAGATGGCATAGGGCGCGTCAGGAAGTCGTAGGTGAAGACCAAAATGCTGATGCCAGCATAACCAACAGATTGCAATTCCTTCTGAGGTTTGTTGCACAACAGATCCCTGGTGCGTCTTTGTTTTACATCCATGATCGAATCCATGTTGCAGTTCATAACCTAGTGGCAAAGAGACGTGGTCATCAGAGCAGATCACTGAAGCGCTTCTCTCGCAGGATACTGATGTTGTGCTGGGTACAGTTTACCGAATCTTGATGATGCACCTCATTACTGATGAAGACGCTTGGGAAACAGGAGCTCTCAGTCTAGCTTCCGTCCCCTTTAAATTCCCTGCAATAGCGGTAAATCTGTTTTTTAGCCATTCTAGCGTGCCTATACGCGAAGCGGCCGGACAAGCTCTCAAAGAATTCCTAGTGAACGTCTTCCCATTGGAAGGTGAGACCAGAAGTTCCCTCACGAAGGTATAGAGAGGCTGGAATGTGGCGATCAGTGTTGATTTTCAAATCATCTCAACCAAACGTTTTGGTCCAACAGCAACTTCTGCACGTTTGTGTGGAGGAGGCCAATTCAGTATGTCGCGCCTTAGCATACGAGTTGCTTAGCTTCGTCTTTGAGGACTACTCTTCTGATGAGCTCATAAATGTTCTTATGAATGGCATAGAGGTACACCTTCCGCACGCAGATGTTCCACTGTTCAGTAGCGCTTCTATAGTGTGCTTCTGTGGTCTGATTAGGGAGAAGACGCGCGAGTGGCCAGAGAGGCGACAGTAACGCTCGTAAATGCCATAGAATACCTCCAAGATGCCATCAACAATAACGCACTCGGGTATGTCCACCATAATGAGTCTGCACACGAACAGAATAGACCTCAAGCAATGGTCGGGTGTAAGCAGGTTAGCGCATGCACTCGCAAAGAATCTCACGTTGGACATGCAGGCGAAGAGCCTAATGTCACTAGCAGTTGATTGCGTTGTGACTAATCGAACTGCGTTGGAGAAACATCTGGCGGTGCTGCCGATTGAGCTTCGCGTGTTGATCGAGAAGAAATCTGAAGAGCAAGCTCTTGGTGCGGTCTCTCATTCAGCATTCACGAGATTATAGCCTTCTTACACATCATGCACAGAAATGGTACACAAGCGACGACTAAGGGAGAGGCGAGATAGTGAGGAAAATGAAGGCTTCAAAACATTGCGTCAAGTGACGGCAGCCTGTATGGAGGAATTGTGTGTGTCTGACATATCCAATTGGTTGCCGTACTTGCTCTCCATCATCAAATCGCGCCTCAAGCATGAAATATCTTGGCAAACCAGGCATGTTCACTCCTTAAGCGTCTTGCTGGTAAACAATCTAAACATCAACGACAGGGAGAGTGGAGTGTTCATGATCGGCATAATGTGCGAAGCGAAGGAGGAACATTCCAGGCAAGTGTGGCAATTCGCCCCTTTCATTGCCACCTGCCTTACCGATCCTGAGGTGCGTCATCCTAATGGACATTCCACAATTCTCACGAGACTCATCGATACGAGCCTTACGCAGGCTAAAGTTCGGACGATCGGTTACTGGACACTCGGCAATGTTCTGGCGAGCTCTCGAGACATTGCCCCTGTGCAGGATTGGCTCAGCTTGATGTCCCATCTAGCAGATCATGCTGCCAGAGAAGAGAACGCGCTTTGTAAAGAAGCTGCAATCTCCTCGCTGGCCAAGTGCACTGAGGAAGGATGTCTCAAGGGTGCTCCGAAATCGCTTGTCAAGCAGATCATTGATGCATGCTTGGCCAACCATCGACATTGGGTACTTCCACTCGTCTTACTCTGTATGGGTGGCAAGAGGGGATGTGTATTGCTCACGTGACTGGTTGTGTGTGATTGTTGAGATTGAGGTCGGTGGAAACTGTCTTGGCGTGATCAATGATGCTGTTTCTGTGTGGTATCAAAATGCAGCAGATCCGGGTACGGACTATGCTTCTCGTTTAATCTTTGTCGAAGTTCTCACTTGCGGAACAGAGCTGGCAGCATACGCGCTACCTCGCGCCCTCGAGGTAAGCCTTTACCAATTGAAGCCAGGGACCAAGCCAAATGCCACCTTTGAGGCCTCACTTGACACAGTCAGGTTCATCATTGCTGGTGGTATGTTAACAGTGACAATGCATCTACCTGGATAGTCATGACGTCATCTTAACGCTTCAATTTATTGCTATTGTCTAGCGAGGCAGGAGTTCCGCCCCTATCTCCAGACCACTTGCGAGCAGGTCAGGCAACAGTTCCAATATCTGTGCAGCCTCCTGCCGGCTGAGAACTCGAATCTTACGGACACTCAAGTAATCACAGATTGTCTTGAGATATGCTTTGCCACATTAAGCGAGATGTTCGACAGCGGTCTTGATGTGGTATCTGCGCTTTCTTGTTCTGATCTCATTGGGTTTGTTCTTTCTATTTTAAAGGTACCTTCCTGCATTCTAATTCTTTTCGTTTGGTACAGGAAGAAGACTAACCGTTTCATCTTTTTCCATAGACAACTCACTATCTGGAGATGCACGATGTCGTGGCACAAGCTCTCGGTTTGATCGGTGATATGGCGGCGCATGTGCCTCATCAGTTGGAGGAAGTGCTCATATCTCATAATCCCGATGCACGAGACAAGATTTTGCAGCTCATTGTTGACGTTCTCACGAGTCGTTCCCTGACGATATCACGACAAGCCCTCTGCAACAATGCTATGTGGGCGCTAGGCACGTACTTCATTGCGTTTGGTTTCCTAAGAGAAAGTCTTCAACGCTTATTCACATGCACGTGCACGACAGGTAAGCTGTCGCTCTGTGCAGGCGTGCTACAGCCAGAGTGGGTGGCCAATGTCACCAACTCATTGCTCCACAACATGGAATTCTTTCAGGGCGTCATTTCCGAAACGACCATCCACACCGTGTTGCAACTGGGTCGCCACTTTGCATCATCCGTGTCGGCAGTTGCCGTGCGGGAAACGCTGCGCACCTTGCTGGAATGGCCTGGGGCTCATTTCAGAGACTTCACGAGAGCCGAGGAAAAGGCCGAAGAGCTGATCGGTTGGGTTAACCTTACCAAGCACCACATTCTCCCTGCAACCTCATCATCAAGGGACGAATTGATCAAGCTGTGCCTTCGCCTGGCAGACACGGCCATGAACAGGCCTCCTCGTTTTCTCGCTCATGAAGCAGTCGCAACGACAGTTGGAGAGGAGGAAGCGACGCGCGGGACGGACGAGGACATCACGGAGCAGTTGAAGAACGAGGTCAAGGCGGCTGTTGGCGGGCTTGTGCGAATGGTCATTACGGAGGACGTAGTGGCTAGTCTGTATGCTGGGGATCAAATGCTTGTGTCTCAAACGTTATCTGCCTGTGCCTTATCTGACCAGTAAATGGGCACAATCTTGTGGCAGTAAAAATCTAGTATGTTCAGAACGAAGCTACAGCGAGCAGAAGAGCTTTTGGTGTACCGCCACTGGCAGACATACCTGAGCTAGCAACCTGATGTTCACCGATAGGGAATGAGGACAATGAAAAGATTCATCCCGTTCCTCTTAGAGGACACATTCTGGATAATTGACAGAATACCATACTATCAAGCACGTTTAGTTCGCATGGTGACGAACTCCTCGGCACTGGTGGGGTGAATGCCGATGGTAGCATCGAACTGAGCTTTACGCGCACCGCACTTGAGCGCGACGGCTAGGCCCTGAATGATCTCTGGTGCATCGGGACCTACCATGTGGCAGCCCAGCACGAGGTCCGTACGCCGATCGACCACGAGCTTCATCATCACCTTGTCGGTTGTGCGCTTGGTGATCGTGTGCTTGAGGGGAGTGAATCGCGACACGTAAATATCCAAGCCATCCTCGCCTACCTCCTTGCGTGCTTGCTGCTCGGTCAAGCCGACTGCAGCCGCTGGGGGCTGCGAGAATACAGCCGAAGGAAGGTGGCGGTAGTCACATTGTCGTGGCTTATTGCCAAACTGCGTATCGGCGAAGGCGTGACCTGCATCAATGAACTGGGTGAGTGAGCAACGAGGCGAGGTGGCCTGTCATAACATGAACTTACCCTCGGCAAGAGCTACAGGAGTGAGGTTTACGCGATCCGTCACATCACCCACTGCGAAGATGTTGCTCACGTTCGTGCGGCTCCACTCATCGACCATCACAGCGCCCTTTTCATTCAGCTTCACGCCTGCAGCTTCCAGTCCTAAGCCCTGTACATGATCATGCATCTCAGCTTGTGAACTGACTGTCATCGCCGAGAGAGAAGCGCCACCTTTACATTCGGGGCGCGTCCTGTGGCGCTAAGTATTACATCGGCCTCAACGGTTGGACCTAAATGAAGAGTGTAAGTTCCTGAATGCGATTCCAAGAGAGCAGAATATTACTCACCTTCGGCCTTGGTCTTCGTGTTGAATGTGAAAGCCTTGAGTTTGCCCGTTCGTGGGTCCTTTTCGATACGAGCCACACCGTGCTGTGAAGCCAGCTCAATGCCGCGCTCCCTTTGTAGATCAGTGAGACTCTTTTGTACATCTTCGTCCCAACCAGTGAGCAACACTGGACCTCTGTGGATCTGCACAAGTTCAGTACACTAGTAACCGGCGATAGTGATGCTCTTAGCGTTACGTACAATTGTGACGTCGGATCCACTGCCGTGGAAGATACCGGCAAACTCGCACGCTATGTAACCGGCACCAATAATTGCCACCTTCTTTGGAAGTGAGGGAAGATCCAGAGCCTCGTTGGAGGTGATCGTGTGTTCTGCAAGGAAGGTTAATCATCATTTACGTCAAGCTTGCTCACAGCAAGGAATGACTCACCCATGCCAGGGACTTCCTTTGGCAGATGAGGCCATCCACCTGTGGCGACGAGGATCTTCTCAGCCGTCACCGTTTTGCCATTCACCTGCGGGTAAATGTTAAAATGTTATGGTCAGGTGCATATCTCGGGCAGTTGGCGCCAGTTCTTCAGCACCTGGACTGTATGAGGATCAAGCAAGACACCACGTCCTTCCATCAGCTCGACCCCGGCCTTGTTGAGCATGTTGCGGTAGACCCCTTCGAGTCGGTTAAGCTCCTTGTTCTTATTTTCGATCAGCTGGCCCCAGTCGAAACTCCACGCGTCGTCCTCGTTGCCATCCCGCCCATGGAACGAATAGCCATAGTTACGTGAATCCCTGCAGCAGATCAGTACAATCAATGTTAACACTTCTTGATGATTCATCCCTGCATATTCATCAAGCGCTTCCAAACATGTTATCGCCATCGTTCATCACTCTTCTTCATCAACACTGCGAGAATGGCCTCTTGTGTTACCTGAACTCTTCCTGGAATTGAGAGCCATAGACGAGGATCTTCTTGGGTACACAGCCGCGCATCACGCACGTACCGCCCACGCGACTCTCCTCGCACATGGCCACCTTGGCGCCATGCCCTGCAGCGATACGGCTCGCCCGTACACCACCGGAACCCGCACCTAAAGCAACACACAATTGAGGTTTGTTAAACTTATTATTTTATTTTTATCTAAAATCTAAATCAACTCTAAAACTAAAGTTTGAATCAATTTAAGATAGTTAAAATAAAATAAATTAATATTGAATTAAAATATGAACGATTATTAAAAGCCTTTTGTCTGAGCTTCTAAGTGAGATATTAAAATATAAATATAAATATTCTACTACGCACCAATCACGAAAAGATCGTAAGTAAAGCGACGCATGTGTAGCAGCGGCCGTGGAAGAGAGATCTCCCCTCGTTTCAATTTTCGGAAACTTTTTCAGACTTGCGAAACGCGAGTAAAACAATTTAGGCTTTCTCGTTTGTGCCGAGGAAAATGGACTTGACACCACTCCGTGGTATTCTACATTTTAAATAATAATAATAATAATAATAATAATAATAATAATAATAATAATAATAATAATAATAATAATAATAATAATAATGTACTTATGTTGGTGCCATCGGATAGCACTATTATAATTGTTTGAACAAATAAATTTATACAGTTGGGGCAGAGTTGGACGAGCGGGTGGAGGAGCTGGACCGGGAGGTGCAGAAGTACGCGCGTCTGTGTGCGCAGGTGCAGGACTATCAGGCAAAGCTCCTCGATATTGCAGAGTACTGGGTACCCTTACCACGCATGCACATTCCTCCCGCCATCACTCCAGTGCAGTGAGTGTCGCACTGGTACTCAAGAGGGAGACTCACTGGAGGAGTTGACACTGCACCAGACTGAGTGGATGAAGAACGGAGAGCATTTGGTCACGCACGAGGCCGCGGTGCTGGCGCTGCCCACGGCTCTGGAGCGACTGCTCGTTGAGGAGCGAAAGAGGAAGCAGCAGCAACAGCGCGATAGCGAAGAGGAGCAGCGACGGACGGGCGACCGCATGGATGAGTAGACGCTCTACCACGCCAGCGCCAATATCATGCCTGATCTCACATCGGGAAAGAGAGAGACAACATAGGATCGTCACCTTCGGTCTTCCGAAGGTGGCCTCCTGGTACCCTCTTGGGTGGGAGAAGCTAGGTGATCACTGGCACGCAAGATCGAAGTGAGTGCAAAAAGCTCTTATGTTGTGATTGTATCGTACAGCAGCTGATCCTATCCTGGGCTGGGCAACAACCATAAAATTGCTGGAGGGCAGTCGCATCCGCTTGCGCGTCGACGTCTTTCACACCCGCGCCTTCGTTGTCTTCAAGCCGCGATGCTGCCTCCGTCCGATCACCCGCGCTGATGGATCAGCTTTTGTGCATGCGTGTTTATGTTTTCGGAGCTTCTCTTCCTTTGTCGTCCTCGTCATCCTCGTCCTCCTCAACTCACTCAGCTCGTACATGTACAGATCCCAGTAGCCTCCTCCTCCTCCTCCGCTTCACGTCCTTCCTCCTTCACTCTTTCTTGTGCAGCGCCCTCGCAGAAGCCGGGGTCTCCCCTCGCTCCCGCTTGATGCTCTGGAAGAGGCGGCTCGTGTGTGGCGACATCAGGCGCTCCGGGTCAAGCGCTGAATACCATAACAATTAGTAAGAAAACAATTTTTAAATAATAAAAATGACAAAAAATTATTACACAATAGGAAAGAATAAATAAAATAATAAATAATAATCGGTACCTTGTTTATGTTGTTCTCGCATTCGAATTATTTTGTCGCCGTGTTGCCACCAGGAGAGGTGCACCAACAGAAGGAGTATCACGAGCACAACAAACAGCACGCAGCATATCCTGGCCTTTTTCAAATAAAATACACCAAAAATAGATGAATAAGAACTTAATTTAAATTGAATTTAATTACAAAAACTAAAAAGAAACTTGAATTGTGGTACCTGTACATGCCAGGTGCTGAATTGATGGAAGAGAAGAAAGAAGAAACCAAAAGACACCTGGTCCGTCGTGGTGATCGAGAAATGGTGATCAGGGGTCGGTCACCACCAGTTGGAAATTAAAATTTAAATCCTCAAGGATGCAGATGACAAAATTGGAGGAGGTCTCCTCCCAAGAAATTCGCTCACACGAATGCCAATGTTTTAGAGCTCTCCGCTCTGGTTGGGGGATGAAGAAATGCCCAAGAACGAGCACCCGTGGATGGTTGCCTTGTCAATATGAATTTTTGAAAATGGTGAGAGTAGTTCGCTTCGCGTTATCTCTCGTTGGCTCCGTAACTCCTGTTCAGCCATGACCGTTACAACGATCTAAGCCCAAGCTTGGGGATGAGAGGGTAGGGAATCAGAGGAGTACGATGACGTTGTACCCTCACCAGTCTCAGCAATACTCCAGTGAGGCAATGGGTGCTGGCCAAGCAAAGGGAGAAAGGCAAAGGCGGGAAGGGAAGGCAATGCTATGTACATTCAGTGATTGAAGAATCAAGCCCACGGTTCCACACAAGCGGACACGGGGTGGGGAAACGTGGGGCTGACACTTGTAGTCAAGCGCGCGATGGCCTTCTGCTTGTCTTCGATCATGCATCGCCATGACGGGAACAAGAACGACGGTCCCTCGATCAGCTGCAGCAGCTCTTTCAACATTCTGTGACGACATGAAAGGGTCGGTTAGTCTTGGGAAGTAAAGGACCAGACCTGACGGCTGAATAGGAAGTACAGCATCTGTCCCAGCTGCTGCATGATGTGAATAATAACATTGACACTGGGCAGAACAGTACTAGCGCACAAACTGTACCAAGATAACGATGTGAGGTGTCTCATATCAGAGTGCGCCTTAACATCAGAAGTAAAGTATGTACCGCATATCGACAGCGCGACAGAGAGATAGAAAGTCCTGCAGAGCCTCAAAGGTGGAGAACTCATCATGCATCCGCCAGTAGCAATCTGCTCGGACGCTGATGACAATGAGCAATACGCTCTGCCAAAAGCATTGCGGCAACAGTCCACCTAATGTAAACACCAATGAGCATGAACCATCAACGTTTACGACGATGCGGAACCATACCCATCTGTTTCACCCGATTCTCGAAGCTGCTCGCCCTTTTAATCATTGTTTGATAGATCTTGACTCTCTTGGATACTTCCGACTTGCGTGAGGACTTGGCATCGAGCACAGAGAGATTGATCATAGTGTGCAGGAAATCGCGCGCAGATTCTTCCGTAGGTTGGTAGCTCGCATAGCGGGCGTGGAAGATTGCTCGCTCAGGTGCAGCGAAGAGACTTGGACTTATGGAAAACTGCGAAGTTGGCGGCGATCCTTTCACGGCGAAGGACTCGATGCCGAACGATGCCGAACCCGGAGACGATTGAGAAGAAGGCGGCGTGGGAGAAGAAGACAATGGCTGTGAGTATAAATGCGGTGGTGAGTAGTGACAGCCTTGTGGATAATGCCGTCGCGCATGCGACTGAGCAAAGGAAGCCGTAGGAGCAGAGGCAGAGAAGTCCTGCGAGCAGTGGTTCCAGTCACGGAATTCGCACAGTTCTTCCGTTTCGCTCCATGGATCGCATACGCGAGCGGGCAAGGTGCTGAGTGGTCGAGGGATGGACTCGCAATGCGTTTCTAAGTCCGCTATGATACGCTTGTCCCAGCCCAGTCGTTGAACGTCGACGGTGCGGTCGCTGTACCTGGTAGTTTCCTTATGTGTATACATATGCTGTGTTTTTGCTTGGTAGACGCTCGGTTCGCTCATCAGTTCTGCGTAATCTCTCTCTTCTTTCCAGCAGGCAAGCTGGCTTGTGTTGGCGCGGTATTCTCTGAACAGCCGCTTGCGTTCACAGTATGGTACGTTGGGCAACAGCTGAGCACTCCACATGCAACGTCGGTACATGTCTGAGTCGAAAGCCTGCCGCATTGAAAATTGGATGAGCGAACCGGTAGCTGACCTGCAGAGCGATCATTCGTCATACCTTCATACGGTTGAAAGTGAAGAGAGCAGTCACGTTGAAGTACGCGGCTCGTTCCATATCACCATAACCGAACGCCAGATACCTGTGGAGATTGTCGTCACGATGGCTCAATAACGAAGGCGATGGAATGGAGCGTACAGAAGAGCGATCAGTGATTCAGCAACTCGAATGTCGGAAGTGTCAAAGAGAAGTGCGAGGTGAGCGCGTGCTTGTTCGTAAAGGGCGAGGCCTGCCTCAACAGCGCCACAAGCTTGTGCTCCCAGCGAAAGAGCAGTGAATACGGTCAATGCAAGGATGCGATTGTCTTGCATAGAGCCATCGTCCCCTTCGCTGAGCCACCCGTCCTCACCACCCATTATTGTGCCCTTTTCAAGGACCATGCGCACCGTGGCATCGTCCCACGATGCTGGGTGCAGGGGCTTGAATGGCCACACGTGCGTTGCGAACACTTGCGCGAATCGGCCGCACAGGTGTGCATACCGGAGGGTACGCTCCATTCGTAACCGACTCAGTGACTCAGTGACTCCCACCTTGTTAACTGCCGTCGAAGTCGAATCTTCCTGCCTGCTCGCGGCTGAGTGCTTCCGTGGCGATGTACTTCGCTGCTGGTCGCGATCAGCTCTCTCCCTTTTGCTCTTCCTCTTCGGCAGCTGCTCGCTCTGTCGCTGCGCATCCTGTCTCCGTCGCTTCTTCTTATCCCTTGCTGCTGCGGTTGTTGATGATGGCGACATTAAAGTAACCACCACTTCGGCGGATGGGCCAGCCACGCTGCCGCCCGTCTGTGCAGAGGGCACCACCGCCTCGTACGGACGAAGCTGGTGTTGCAGCCGACGCCGCAGCTCAGTCCGCGCCTCGTGGTGGCCATCCACGGGGGAACCAGCATAGGGCTCATGACCGCCGTGCTGGGTCGACGTAGATGTTGAAGATGACGCCCAGTCGTCCATAGGCAAGCCGGCCCCTACAGGATGGCGGCGCAGGAAGTCGGAAAGCTCCTCGATCGACAGGCAGCCCGGCCCCTCCCTGTCTCCCACCGGTAATCGTTCGCTCTCCACCTGCCGCCGCTGGGCGAGGGCCTGCTTGGCGGCCAACAGCCGCGCCCTCTGTTCCTCCCGTTTGCGGCGCACGTAGAAGGGGATCTTGAAATCGATCAAATGGGACGAGGGTACCGATTTCGCCAGCAGGTTCACGTTGCGTGTGGCCTTGGGCTTGGAAGGCGATGATGTGTGTGAGGAATAGGTTCCCGTTTCGGAAATGACCGAATGAGATCCAGATAGGTCGTTATCATCTCCATCTTCAACGGCATTTGGGAATACATTTTGCCTTCTGTCTGGCGCATTCGCGGTTCGCGATGAACGTAGCGGGTCGGCGTCCATCTTCGTCCTTCTTATTGTTGGGGAGGGTCGTCACTTCTTGTTCGCAGTTCGGTCAGAGGGGGAAGGGCCAGAGGAGGGATGGCGTACCCCTTTCCTTGGTTTCCTCCTCTTCTTCTCAAAAAGGCCGTTCCTTGAGAGGGAAGAGGGGCCACCAGAGAGGAGGCCGTTTCCGCGAGAAGGAAGAAGGAGGTCACCCACCAGAGCTGCACCTGACAGCTGTGGTGTTTGTGCGTTACCCGGCCAGGTGGCAAAGCAACACAAGCACGCACGTGCCCTGGAAGAAGGATCCGTGTGGCCGGCCACCAGGCGGTAGGGGTCGAATAGGGAGTGAGGCACGCGGACGAGGTCAGTACTAAGTCACTAGTCGACCAAAGCGCGAAGGTAAACGACTTGAACGAGTGGATCTGGACACTCGTGGAAGAAGAAGCAGGACGTCTAGACGTGCCTGCCACTACTACTCACGCCGGAAACCCAGTACACTTGCCGAACTGGGTAGCAGAAAGAGACGAGGTGGGACAGCAAAGGTCAAGATCTGGATTACGGGCACGTCTTGTTGCCTGACAACATACAGGGCGAACATACATCAAAGTCACTTTTGTGTGGTACGCCAGGAGATACTCGTCGATAGGTGAGTTAGTGGGTAAGTAACCAAGATGGGTGATGAGACATCTACAAGTCCTATTTACTAGGTTAGAGGCAGTGACAATGGCAATAGCTACTCCACTGGGACTGGGGAAGCCCTGACACAAGAGTGTGGTACATGTACACGGAAGGAAGAGAACAAGCCAAAGCGACCGGTGATATTCAATTCAACCAGGCCCAAACTTGCTGGTGGTGCCGCCAGGCAGGGAGAAGCCGGAAGCGTGGAAAGGGTCCCTGAGTGGAAACGCGCTCGGTGGTGAACTGTTGTCTGACGAGAAGGAGGAAGTTGATGAAGAGATCTGGTGCGCAGAGATCAGCAATTCAGGCTGGCTCTGTGGTCGCTGATGTGACGGTGCCGACAATTCCTGCGGTGGGAATGACGTATGTTGCAGATCGACCCGGCTGAGGTAAGGGTTGGTTCGAGCATCAGTGGTGGACACCAAGCCAGTTGGGTCGTATGGTTGGGCAATGCTTGCGGCAGCTGTGCCCATCATCATGGCTTCAAGCCGTTGGGAGCGATGGGAGGACGCCAGGAAGAATGAAGCCAGATCACTCGCGGCAGCAGCTGCGGCAGAAGCCGTTGCCAGCATAGTAGGAGAACTAGAACTCAGAGAAGAGGAAGAGAAGGTAGGCGCAGAGGCAGGCAGGAAGTAGGTATCCGCTCCGGGAAAGACGTACGATGGCTCCGAAATGTCGGAAGCAGATATCTGCTGTGACCGGTTTGTGGGGAGCACGCTGACGGTGCGGTTGATACCGGGCGTAGGAACTGGAGTGGCATACCCGCTTGTAGGGGTAGCATGGGCCTGGACAGGAGCAAGTAGTGTATCGCTTTGCTGTGGCCCATCAGTTGCCATCGCAATAGGCATGAGGCGCGCGCTCGGATGGTCAGTGTGCTGACCCAGCTCGCCTGCGCCAAGCACTCGATGCCACTGCTCGACCTCACGCTTGAGCCGTTCCATTTCGTCATCTTGGATGATCGCCCGTGCTTCCATCTGTTTCTGTCGTTTCCGTTCGGCGAGCTTGAGCTGGTAATAGTCGCGAGTCTCCTTCCATGAGGTGTACAAGTCGAAGAGCGGATGTAAGAGACTCAATTGTGTCTCTAGTAGTTCGAGTTCGTTGAGATAGAGCAATACATGGAGGATCTTGTTACAATAGGGCAAGTGCGTGACGGAGATGTGCCGCATCCTGATGTACCAGGGCGAAAACCGGGTGAGTATAGCGTTCCAAGAACTGAGGTGCAAACATGTGGAGTCCAGGTACCTGTTTTCAATCTGTTTGGAGATACTCACGTATTTCTTGGCACACTCCAGCGCCTTGGCTGTGTCACCCAAACCCCAGTACGCCTCTGCCCTCATACTGGCGCTGCAAAGCAGCACAGTGAGCGTGAAGCTGGCAGGGAGAGCTGCCCAGAAGAATCATGATGGTTAGACGAGACCAAGCAATGGGGCGCTATGTGAGAGTGCCGTACTATCCTTGAGAATAGAATTCTCAAGAAGGGAAAATTGAGCGTTGAGGAACGAAAGAGCACTTTCCATGGTGTGTGATGCACCAGGAGGCGGCTTGGCTCCTCCGGGATGTCCCAGGCCGCCGGCCATGCGCATAGGATACGAAGCCTTGGTGCCGAGCACGCGTACGGCCATCTCTGTGTTGGTGTGTTGGATGTCGCTCATCACTTGGCGAGCCTCGCCCAGCTCCTTGCCGCGCATACCCGCACCCGACCGATCGAGTGCGATGAGGGCCCTCACGAAGAGCTTCATTGCGGATTCAATGCTGGAGAAGTTGTTATAGTCAGATTTCTTTACCAGCGCTGCGTGGTAGGTGTTCTCGTCTTCAGAAGCTTTCCTCTTCCGGGATGCACCTCCACTCTGCTCTCCATCGGTATATACAATTGAGTAGATTCGTGTGGTGTCGAAGGCAGATGGGCCCGAGGCATATTTACAGTATTCGGAGAGCCATCGTTTCCGTTCGAGTGGTGACGTGGAAGGAAGGAAGTAGAGGTCGGCCAGACACCGCGTGTAGACATCTGAGCTGTAGGCGCCAAGTTGTCTGCAGATACTCATCGCCATTGTCATGAAATAGCATGCCTGCGAGCGAGATGGAGCAGTTGAGCTGACGCCCGGCGAGACAGTAACAACAGAATTGTGAATACTCTACCTGATCGACATCTCCAATGGCATACGCAAAGTAACGCAAGCCTACCAGCGCTTCCGCCACATTGTAATCACTGGAGTCAAACATGGTGCCCACCTCTTGCCTCGCCAACCGGAAGAAGTGCCTCGCTTTTTCCTCGTTACCCGTTATCAACGAGCCTGTAGAGATAAAGTGCATCTGGTGAGCACATGACAGACAACAAACATGTTCGATCAATTCTGAATGCTTACCGAGAGCCAGAGCTGTGTGCACGTTAAGGGCCAGCGCGCTGTTTTCCCAAGAGTTATCTCCATACAGAATGACTCGTACATTGTCCTCATTGACCGCAGACGGATGGAGAGGGGAGAATGCCCACGCCTGTGAAGAAATTAGCGTCAACACATGATCCATCACATCAAGCCAAACGTACATTTTGCTGGTACTCCTCCAGCATCTGCTGGGTGGTCCTCCAGTGCAACAGATGCGCGTCCTTTCTCGCTATGGGAGCCCTCAAGCACACAAGCGCTTGTTCCTTCCTATCATTCTCCGTCTTCACATGATAGTCATCACGCACACGAGGAATGAGTTTGGCGGCAAAGACGAGACAATTGCAATGCGGCAAGGGTCATGATTTCCTACCGTTGACGTGGATGACGAAGAAGTCGTGGTTGCAGTCTTAGCCACCACTGATGCCGTGTTGCCCTCCTGCACCTGCGTCCTCTCCTCGCGCAGCTGCTTGCTCTGATCATGTAACAGGACAAGTTGCGCGAGCAAAGTTTCGCGTCGTTTCTCCTTCTCCCGCTTCTCGTTGATGACACGCTCGTACTTGTCCAGGTTCGGCACTAGCTTGTGCATTAGCTGCTCGGGCTCGACCGTCAGACCCTTGCCCCTCAGCTTTTCCAGCTTTTCGCCCAGACCCATCCCTAGTGGATGGAGCGTGAACATGTGCTCCAGCGGCAAGTAGTTGTCTTCATCGTCCTCCTCCTCTTCATCCTTGACGTCGTGGCCGTCCCCACCATTCAAGTTCCTTCCTCTGCTCTGCTGCTGCTGCCGGATGTCCTCGATCGAGAGAGTGAGTTGCCGCGCCTCCTCCACGATACCTTCAATATCCAAGTCGTCCTGCCTCTCCGCCCGGTCCCGTTTTCTTCCTCTGCCACGCTGCGGCTGCTGCTTTCCCACCTGTCCCTTCACCACCTTTTCCGCCTTCACCGGTGATGATGACGAAGACGCAGATGAAGAAGAAGTAGTAGCAGAGGAAAAGGTAGACGAGGTAAGGGAGGACGCTGACGTCTCGAACCGACCCGTCCTCGCCAGTGCCGACGACGTCGAGAACGGCGTGGACGAAGTAGGAGTAGAACAAGATGGCACGGGTGCTGCGGACTTGGCTGGATGTGGATGTGGAGGTTGTTGGGGAGCATTCATGTCGTTGGTACCCAATTTCCAAGAGAAGAGGAACTGATTATCTCGATTCCGACCCCTCTTCCGGTGCGGCGTCGCGCCCACCGGGGCCGACCCCAGGTCGCTCATCGCCGCCGCTTCAGGCTCACTCCTCCGCGCCACGTTCTCTCCACCAACGTTGCTACTCGTTGTACGTCGTCTCTTCTTTTGTTGTTTTTTCTTCTTGTGTTCCAGGTCTTCTTTTTCGGCGTTTCCGAGGTTGAGCTGCGAACGGTCAAGAACAACAAGTAGGAATGTTACGAGAAAAGCAAGGAAAAGAAAGGAAAGAGTACAGAGATCTCGTTATCTCCGTTAACAACCTAGACGTAAAGCAGCACTCCCCAGCAACGTGGTCACTTGGTTACGTAATACTTGCGCGTAATTGGTATTAATTGGTAGGCAATTGACGGACACGGGGCAAGGTTTGCATGTCTAGGATGTCAAGGCTGTCCCGTCGACGTGGTAGTGATGGTGATGTTGGTGTCACGCCAGTACACAAGTGGCACTTCGGGGATCGTGCTGTGGATCTGGCGTGCTGACGAAGATGTGCAGCCTTCGTGGTGGTTTATGGCATTTACAATGGTGGTCGCGTTGATGCGTGGCGACACAGCGCCGTCCCATTCGACTGTGAACTTGGCGGCAGCCATGCCGTCGGGGATGGCCTGCTCAATGTCTCCATCGCAGCGTGCGTGAAGCGCCCACACAACACCACCGACAAAGCAGTCCCCTAAATGACAGTCCCAGATCGTTAGTTTGGAATTGTGGTGAGTCCAGAAGGAAGATATTTACCAGCACCGGTAACGTGCACGACAGCTCGAGATGGGTCAGGATGGTAGTGATGCGCCTCAATACACCCTTCACGCAGCCGGAAAAGGATGGCGCCAGATGGCCCCATTGTCACGATCACATGCTTGATTCCTGCCCTAAGCAGCTTGAAAGCATTCTTTATTACAGTTTCTACGTCCTTTCCCGAATCTGACCAAGGGAGTAAATGTGTTAGCTTGATGGAAAGTACAGAACTCCTGGGAACGCTCGTACCAGGAACGGAACCGTCCAATGCTGCCGCCATCGCGTTTAGTTCCTCGACGTTGGGCGAAATGTAAGATAGGTGCGACACAACTCCTGCTTGAATCGGCACAACACTCTTGGCGACCGACGTTGGCTCAAACCATACTGAATTGGCCCATAAGTTGTCCAATATCTGTTGTATGGAGCGCATCACTGGTACCTTCAGTATGGTGCTTGAAACATTCCTGCACCAGTGCGCGCATTGTGTCGACGGCGATGTTGCCATCCACTACAACTACGGCCGCCTTTTTGATATCTTTGCGGAACTTAAGCACCTGTCCACGTGGAAAACAAGTTTAGCGCATTAATTCAGGTTGATTATTATTGACGATTGTACCTGTTGGGGAGTGATTGTCTTGAATATGTGCATACCAGCTACGGCATGCATGAGTTCGCCATCGGCTTGCATGGTAGCCGAGTAGATGCCGGTGGTTTCCTCATTTGAAAAGGATATTCCTTCTGTAGGCTGGGCACGTTGAATAGGGGCGAGGTGAGCGAAAATACAGAGGCAAGCGTAGGTAGACATACCATGCCCATCCTTTCGGCCCACTTGATGTAGGCGTGTCCAAGCTCATCGTTGCCGACAGAAGAAATAAGAAGAGGAGGTAGGGACAAACGGCTCATGCATTCGGCAATGTTTCTGTAACGTCCCACCAGAGTTCAGAGTATAAGATCTTAAATACCCGCCGTGCGAAAGGGTGTCCGCTACCTTCCAACTCCTCCCCATTGGTGAGTGATGATTCCTGGATTGGATGTGCCCTCTATGAATGCTTGACCCTTGTAAGGACGAGCTGAAATGTCCATGGCTAGTATGGGAGAAGATACAGGATAAGAAAGAATATCACGTTCTTGAACGGAAAATGAAGCATACCTACACCACCAACGACCACCGGTCTGCCACTCTTCCGCCGCTTCTGCACCCCACTCTGAGAGGAGAAATGTTTTGTTAAGGAGTACTAAGACCTTGAAGATGTTGAAAAGTGATGATTTATTTGTTTAAAGCACACTTGTCAGTGCACTCATTTCTTGGTACCAACCTGCTCTTCAGCACGCACGCGTGACAGTGCCGAGGCGATCTGCGCAGCTACCTTAGCATTCTGCTTGATCAAACATATATCTACCGTGTTTGGGACACAGTAAGTCTGGCGTGTCTGACCCAATCACTTTAGATGAACAAACGTACTCGATTTCAAAGACTCGCCACCAGTGAGCTCGTTGACTCTTTGCAGCAAGAAGGGGGTTACATCATTACCGTGCACTCCCTTCTCACTTGGGAAGTGATTCAAAGTGAGTTAATATTCGGAACCTTTCAATAATGAGTTACGTACTCGGCTTCTTTGATGGCCTGCTGGATGGCCTTTTCAACCATGGAGCCCTCCGCAGCATCTTCCTTTTTGATGGGGACTCCAATAACGACACCGGTCTTTAATCGCAAGGCTCTGCCAGCATCTAAACGGGCGAAGACCCGTTAGGAGTGCACCTCATTGCGAACTAAGTTAACTGCGTACGAATGAGTCTGGCACATTGCTCGGGGGTGTCCACGCGACTGTTTTGTTTCAATGAGATAATAGGAAAGAGAAGCAATCCACAGAGACAACTCACCAGGAGGTCTTATGCCCGCTATGAGGAGTAAAGAAGGCCGGGAACTCATCGGTTCCATATCCGACTACCGCGACTCCTTGGGTTTCCTACGGCCACATCACGTTAGGTAATCATGCAGAGCAGACGTCACTCGCTTATTCAGCGTACCAGAAACTCCAATGTCCGTCCGATATCAAGAAGGGATTTGGCCCCTGCGCACACCACGGCAATGGGTGTGCGTCCAAGCTCAGTAAGATCAGCACTGATGTCCATGGCTATCATACAGTAAGTCAGTTCATCATTCTCATTACGAAGGAGGGAGTGATTTGAGAATCGCAAACGTACTAACTTCGCCTCCCCTGTGGACGCCGCCGATACCGCCAGTAGCGAACACTGAAATGCCTACCAGATGAGCGATGTAGGAGGTGCCAGAGACCGTGGTGGCTCCATTAAGCTTGCCCGCCACAACTGCAGCCAGATCCCTACGTGAGGTCTTGTTCACTTTCTTGCCTGCACGCGCCAGCTTCTCCAGGCCCTCCGCATTCAGCCCTATCGATTACACAAACACGTTGAGTACGCCGCACGCAGGTGTACACCTGAAGAAAAAGGTCAGTGCGTACCAACGTGAACGACTCCACCCAAGATGGCGATGGTGGCTGGGACAGCACCATTGTCCCGTACCACGCGTTCCACCTCACGAGCAGTTTCCAGATTCTGAGGGTAAGGCATCCCTGTCCACAACCGCCTGCCAGATCAGATCCCGTAATCCGCAGCTCTATACGAAAGGAAAGGAGAAGCTTACCATGGGAGATGATGGTGGATTCGAGAGCAACCACAGGGCGATTGGCAGCCAGGGCTTGAGCTACTTCGGGCAAGATTACGAGCGGGAGCTTGGGAATCTTCTTCTGCCCTTTCGTGGAGCTTGCCTCCACAGGGCAGCTGCCCTCATGATTGAGGTGCGCGTAGAGCGCATGGAGTCGGTGAGTAGCCCTGCTCCGCTGATGCATGTGGTCTCTCTATCTGGGCCGCGAGGTTTTTCTCTTTGAATTTCTGGATCATTTCTTGCTTTCTTCTCTGAAACAAGACTTTTGCGAAACGATTACCATTTTTATTAAATTTTGGCGCCAAACAAGACGCTTTCGCGCCAAAATTTACCGTTTTTGGTTTGGCGGAGGGACAGAACCGACTTAGGATTTAAGGTACATCAAGAACTGTGCACACAACGATCGTCATGCCTGCCCTGACATCGGGAAAGAACAAGTCAACTTCGACGTCCAAATCAGCCGCTTCGACCGCGGCGAAGAATTCAAACGCCAATCGTGCTTCCGTTGCGGCCAAACGTGTCGTTTCTTCATCCGGTAAGAAACGCACTCATGATGAGTCCTTCGAAGATGAAGCCTCCTCGTACGCTGGCAGCAGCGAAGAGTCCTTCTCGTACGACAACAAGGAGAACTCAGCTCCCAAGAACAAGAAGGCAGCTGCTGTGGTCAGCAAGGTGACGTCTGTGTCGAAGAAGGGAGCGACATTGAAGTCGTCCAGCAGCGGTGGCAAGGCTGGTCGCAAGCGAAAGTCAGTCGATGAAATACTCAGAATTGGTGAAGAAGAAGAAGAAGAGGAAGAAGTGGTCCAAGAGGAGGAGGAAGAGGAACCCAAGCCCAAGCGCGGTCGACCGAAGAAGAAGAGCGACGTTGCGAGTTTGGCAGCGCGCAAGAAGACCAAAGCGCAGACGGTGAAGCAGCAACAACAGGAAGACGAGGAGGAGGAAGAGAGGGAGGAGGAAGAGGAAGAAGAAAAGGTTCACGAAGTGAAAAAGACGGAGAAGGGCAAAAACGTGCAGGAGGCGAAGCGAGTTCAGAACAACACTGGCAGCAAGCAGGAGACTTCGAAGAAGACGAAGAAGAGTGAGGTGCAAGTGACCGAGGAGCCGAAGACACCTCCATTGACAGACGCGAAGCGGGCAAAGGAGCTGTGCATGTCAGTCAAGCGACACCTCGCGCGGCCGATCGCGGCGGAGGAGTCGATGTTCGGTCTCGACAAGACGCAGCTGGTGCCTCAGACGCCTCGTGTCTCCAAGATGCACGGTGGCACCGAGGTCGTCGCGAAGAGCGACTACGATGAGCTTCTCAATCGCTTCAACGAGCTGAAGGCTCTCCGCACCACCAAAGCCGAGAAGATGTACGCCAAGCTGCAGGCGACCACCGAAGCCAGGGAGAAGGGTACGCGCATGCACTGCTTCGTCGTCATACCCTCCTTGCTTTTGACTGACTCATGAATCGCGTGATGATCCTGCAACTAACAGCCACGGCCAAGTTCATCGAAGCACTGAAGGAGGAGAACAAGCGTCTCCGAGAAGAGCGCAGCGCACTTCAGGAAGGTCAGAAGACGAAGGAGGCCAAGGAAAAGGAGGCAAGCAAGGAGAAGGAGGCGGCCGCGAGCCAAGAGCTGCAGCGAGTCAAGGCTGAACTGCAGCTCTACCGACAGCTCTGTCTCCTCGACGCCAAGCCTTATCCTGAGGAGGGCACAGAGGCCTTCCTGTGCTCCTGTCAGAATCGTGATGACAAGCGAGGTGCGTGCGCACTCGAGCCTCTAGCTGTGAATGTGTCCTGTGCTGATACCTGTGTGGTGTGTCGTTCTTTAGGCCTCAAGTTTGTGCTCACGATGACCGAAGATGCAGTGGAGTATAAGCCGGTGGAGATTGTACGTTCCCATCTTCATTGATCTTGTCTTCCCTTAAGGCATCCACGCTTGGTGTCGATGGTGATGTAGGCTCATGCCCCCTTGCTCCCCTTCCTTACAACAGGGCAAGCAGCCGAGGTGGGAGATCAACGAGATGTTCGTCAAGGAGATCTATTTCAGCCCTCAGCTCGCGCCCATCTTCCTATCCAAACTGCTGGCCACTGTCTATGGCACCAAGAAGGGGCTGTAGGCTGGCTGCACAATCGATAACGACGTAAGAGGTGTGAAAGAGGGGTCGTACACTGTATCTGCTAATTCCTATGATTATATCTGTGGCTGCGTGCTAAGCCGCCAGCCAAATCATTTTGTTGCAAGCGCTCTTTCCCCTATTCTTTGTCATCCTCCCCTGTACTCACTTCTTGAAGATGACATGTAGAGAAGGCCTACTCGACTCCACTTGAGTAACAGCTGGTGACAACACTTCTTTTGGTCTCTCGTTATTGGAAAGAATCAAGCATCCAATTTATACTGAACAAGGGTGAATCGATCTTTGTACAAGGATTCCTGGTCCACTGCGTCCTCGGTCTGGAGCAACGATGAAAGTTCACCATCAAAAAGAAGGCACGAGGCACATGAAAGGAAAGGTACCTTAACAACTTTGAGCTTGCAGGCTTGAGCGCAATCAAGGAACTGTTGCTGCACCGCTTTTCGACGATGCTGATACGCCACGTAGATCTCTGCGCGCATTATGTCAGAGCTCGTGTGCATGTTGAAGGAAAGCAACAGAGGAAGGATGCACCAGTGTCAGGTCGTGCTAGGGCAGCGATGGTCTTGGCCAGTATTTCCACCAGATCTTCATCATAGATACAGTCGCTGCAGACGATCACGTCCACATCCTCCTTACGTATGGATGGCGCTTCTCCCCTGCCGAACAAAAGCGTGCGCCTTAGTGAGTGTTGATGTTTACAATAGTGAGATGTCATCATACCAGTCCAGCTCCTGTACTGCACATTCGACGTTGTTGGCTTTGGCGTTGTAGGCGAGCAGAGGAAGAGCTTGTAGCTGATCGGTAAGCGTGACCTTGGCACCTGCAATCATCAGCGGTGAGTACGCATATAGCTATGTTCATCTTCTGTCAATCCTTCCCACTCAAGCCACCAACATCAACATGTCTCGTCGGTCTGATGATGGTGATGATGTGAGGATTCGTTCGCCTGTCCATCATGATTGTCCTTAACTTCACCATCATCCCCAGCACGCGGGCATCAGGACAGATATAGCAAGTTGTGAATCCCTTCGTACCCAGTTGTGCGACAAAGATGCCTACGAGACCAGTGCCAGCGCCCACCTCCACCACCTTCCGTCCGCGGAAGTGGTCCACAGGGAATCCCTCAAAGTGCCGGCACAGTATCGGCGCCTGCAAGAAAAATCGCGATTGGCTTCATCTCAAGAAACATTAAACGAATGAAGAATTCACACATCTGTTGCTATCTACGTACTGCGCCCCTTGTTGGAGAAGATTACGTTAGCACGATTTCAAGATGACAAGGAAAATTTGGAATATGTGATTGGTACCAGATGTTGGCCCAATGGGGTACAATCTCGGCAGTGTCTGCCGAATGTTCGTAAATCACCACTGTGGAGTTTTGGAACTTGTGTTCCGTTCGGTGCAGCTCTCCATCTTCCCCTTCCATCTGTTCGGTAAGATTATGTTTCCTACACAACTTCAAAACGTTTTCGAAACAATTTTATTTCTTATCAAATTTTCGCGAGAAATCCTGGCAAGCAAAAAAGAAAATAACAAAGAAAAGATAGCACAATCAAACACCAGAAATCGGGCACAGCACAATGCGCCATCTCAAGGCTTTCCGGTACTGTTCCCTCACCCTCCCATTTTTCCGACTTTTGATGGAGAAGGAAAAATAATTGCCGCCCAAACATCTGCGGTTTCAAAAATTGTATGCTCCTGTGGCATTATTGTCATCTCCAAGACGAAAGTTTTTTAAATCTTTATAAATGATTTTTTTAAAACAAACGATCCTGGATTGTTTTGGCACGGAGATGGATTAAATTCTCCAAGCGCCCCAAGCGTAGACGAAAAGCTAACCAGATAGTGTGCCTGGCACACGTGCAGAAAGCTGGGCCGCCCGTCGGACCACAGGCGGTCGATGCTGCGCAACCTTGTGACGCAGGTCATCAAGTATGGACGCATACGCACGACGATAACGCGGGCCAAGGAGCTGAGGCGTCTCGCTGACAAGGCCGTCGCGCTGGCCAAGAGCAACAAGGTCAATGCCCACAGTAGCGCTATGGGCCTCATCTGGGAGAAGCCGGTCGTCCAGAAGCTCTTCCGTGAGATGCCCGTCCGCTTCGCTGATCGCAACGGTGGATACACCCGTATCGTCCGTCTGGGCCGCCGGCGCGGTGACAACGCTGAGATGTGCTACATCGGCTTCGTGGACGTCCTGCCCTCCCGCCACGAGATCGAACGGCGCGCGCTTGAGCAGCGTGCCGCGCCTGTTGAGGGCAAGGAGCAGGCCAACGAGGACATCTTCCTTCTGGCCGGCCCATCTTCTTGATCCATCATGCCTCCTCCTTCTCCTCCTGCTCGACCTGGGTATCTTAAGTGGTTTTTCATTCTCACTATAATTCAGTTATTGACAATCATCACAGCCTCCGGCCTAGCATCTGGCTATGAACAAACTCACTCTGATCTCTAGAGCGGAACTTCTTGCAGGTCGGCTTCTTCTACAAGTGTCACCGCCCTGACTCTCACACTCTCGCCTGGCGCTGGCGGGCCCGTAGTTGATGTCCCGCTCACGCTTACCGATGTCCGTTTTCTCTCTTCCTCCAGTCTGCAGCATGGAGAAGCGCGTTCGTTAGTACACAAATGCAAGACAACAACGGTCGAGGGCCGCGCACTGTCGGTGCAGTTCCTCTTTGTTCCTCTTACACGAGTCAGCAATGTCCACCTGGAACCCTCGCTCCAGCGCTCCTTCGCTCTGCATGCGCTGATCATCAGTACCTCCTCCAAGTCGCGGATTGCTTTTAGATTCAAGTACCCGAGTATCATCTCCGTCATAGGAAAGTTCGCACAGGGACGTATTCACCTTGATCGACAGTGCCAGCGCCATCAATCCAGCGATCCCTGCGAGACGTACCACCCCAGTGAGAGACCTCATCTTGATCTCCTGAACAGATGAGCTTCGTGTACCAATATCGTTTTGTCGAATATCAAGAGATCGCAGAGAGGAATTGCCAGCCAGAGCTTCAGCAAGGCAGATGGTGCCCTCGCAGCCGATCTCACACTTGGCAAGGCCAAGCCTGCTTGGACGGAATCCACCCGCAGCACACAACAGCAACGGTATCTACAGTCAGATCGTTGATAGACTCATGAAAAGCCAAGTGGTGAGAGGCTCACCGCATGAGTGTGCAATTCTGCAACAGTGCTGACTTCAGCTGGGCTACCTGAACACCAAGAGCGTGCGTTAGCACCCACCTCAAGTCTGAGTGCATGAATGCGTACAGAGTGCTCGGCAAACTGATTACTTCCGAGGTTCAAATCTTCAAGGCAGCTGTTTACGATCTGCAAAGGCATCAGCAAGACCAATCACTGACCACGGATGATGGAATAGCGTACCAGCATATTGGCCACGCTGTGCACCCCCGTACTGCTTATCTTGTTGTTCCAGAGATTAAGACCTGAATGAAGAGTGGTGTTACTCTTACTAGCCAGCCACTTAATAGACACGAAGACAACAGTGCATCTACCCTTTAGAGCTTGGTTGCTTCCCAGAGCCTCGGCGATGCCTTCTACTCCTTTATCCTAGAAGACGAAGAATAAGTACAGCCTGATCATTAAGTCGTTCTCCTCCACCTTGGAGTCATTCGCTTACCTTCAGCAGATTATCCCGTAGGTCAAGATATCGTAACGTCGTGTTGGTGCGCAGCATTTGTGCCAGGTGCCCGGCTGATCGAGCTTCGATATCGTCTGTTCGGCGTCGGATCGGATCAGATGATCCCTAGGGGAATACAAGCACTGGTAATCTCTAGGTTGTGGTAGTGTGTACGTACTGTTCCCCAGCTGTAGATCAACGATTGTGATGTTTGATTTCATTGCTTCAGCAAGCGCAATCACGGCCTTTTCCGCGAGCTTGGTCTGACTCAGAACGAGGGCCCTGCAAGCGGCAAGTCTATCAGTTAGTGAAAGACGGATGCGATTGCACTAGGAGGAACTTCCGTACTTCACGTTGGCAGTGGAGGATAGCGCAGACCCCAAACTCACCCCTCGTGGACCTCTGAAATCATTCTCCGATAAATCCAAGTGGATCAGTGCACTCTGCAGCAGACCTAGGTGAGAATACACCAAAGGGCAACTTACCAGAAGGTGCGTACATTCCTCAACATCTCAACGATCGGCTTCATGTTGCTAAAGTTGTTCTGACCCAGTTTAAGCTTGGTGAGTTTTCGTAGCTTCGGGATGACCTTGGCGATGGACTCCAATCCCTGATCACAATTCATCAGGTGAAGGTTATGACGCAGAAGAAGAACAAACTCGCTACAACCACTGGGATCAGGTACCGAGTCCTTGAGTTGAACACTTTGTAGGTTGAGATTGGTGAGATGAGCAGTGTTGTGCTCAAGAAGCTCTACCAATGGTTCGCAGTTCTTCTTATCCACTAATTGAGATCCTGTGATTTGGTCTGCAGGTTACAACTGCCTGCCAGTGACAAGAGCTATTGCACTCGAAAGGTACCTTTCAAGTCAAGAGCCACCAGTGGGTTGTTCTCCAGGATGGCCAGTTGGAGCTGTACTCATATGAATGATGAGCGATAGCAGAGGGTAGATGGCAAGATAAGACATACCTGAGCCATGACCTTGCTATTGGGCTGGACCTGCGCGCTCTTACACGCTGCCTGATACAGCCGAAACAGATCTGATGGTGAAGTTGCCGTTTGTGCTTCTTCCAGTTGATGCCCTGGCTCGATCTCCTTGCTCTTGCCGCTTGTACCCGCTTGGCTCTCTTTGAAGTGAGCCCCTTCAGTGGACCCCTCTTGTCTCTTCACTGATTCTTCCTTCTTCGTTGGCTCCACCTCCTGTCCCTCCGGCGACGCTGGTCCAGGGCTTGAAGCCCTCTTCTTGGGGAAGATGCCTTCCATCAAGCTCAAGAAACCACTTTCCCGCCGTGGAGATGCCTTCACTTCTTTAGCCGCTGTTGAGTCCTTGGAGTTCACGTCCTCCGCTACTGGCTTCTTCTCGGGGCTGGACACTGACCGTGGCCGCCCCACCGCATCCGCGCCATCAATCTCCTTGTGCGTAACCTCATCTTTTGCCGACAGCTGCTCACCATTGCGTTGTCCTGCTGCTGGTGGGTCTGCTGTATTGTCCGGCACTGTCCTGACTTCCTCTTCAGCTTCCTCCGATGGCGAGTCGGTTGGCAGAGGGATCGCACGCCAGGTGGACTCCTCCATCTGTGTTGAGAGATAGAGTAGCTGTGTTAGTGGTCGTGAAGGTAATGTTAGGAATGTGATGGAGTTTCACCATCTTTGGGATGTGATGTGTTCACGCTGATAAGGAAAACAGCAAATGTGCTGATTGTTCGGCCTGCCGCGCTACCAAGCTTGGAGTGCTGGTAGTTGAGGGGATTCATCGAAGACTGTTGATCTTGTGGTCGTGGGTTCGAGTCCCATCTTGCCTCTGTCTCTCCCCAGGGAGGGGCGTTGGCAGGTAGCTCAGTTGGTAGAGCGCAGCATGTTCCCCTGACCATATCACTCCCTTTTCTCTCGCCCACGAAAAACAACGCTCTTTCTGCCCTCTTGAAGCGATTTGGCGCTGCCTGATCAACCCAGGTACGAAGAAGCAATTAATTTCAATTAATTTTGCCAGTTTGTAAAATATTTTCCCTAAGTGTTATTGGAAAAGAAAAGTTGGAAGAAATCTGAAACTAGCCGTTACTCGCGTACCCGACAGTAATACGGCCACCCCTCCTGACCAAGCCCGGTAGTGGGGAGGGCCCACGTCGGTGGGGATGTCGTGTGCCACGTCGGGGGAGCTGCTGTGCATGGACGCGGCCACGGCTCCTTCGACGTCGGGGGAGGGCCAGCCCGCCTGCGAGCACTGGGGCACCGCCACCCGCGAATCGAAGCGCAAGCGACCGCCAAAGACAAGCGACATTGATGGGAGAGCTGCTGGCGAGGGATCGAGACGAGGCGCCAGGAAGAGGAGAACCACATCATCATCTGCCAAGAGCGGGGAAGAAGAAGGTACCAAGGAGAACGATGAGGAACCGGCCAGCACACTGGCGGCATCCTCCAAGGCGGGTGTCGGCGCTGTAGAGAGTGGGGGATCGGATGGTGTACAGGAGGGGCAGGGAGGCGTGGGCGAGAAGGCCTCGGGCGGCGGCACGAAGCGGCCACGGCCACCCGGCTCTGGTGGGTACCGAGTTAATCATCGTATCAATAATGCGCTACTCGAGCGAGCTAGATTGGTAGAGCGAGAGCTGCTCCCGGCAGTGGATATGCACTACGTCATCGATCGACGTCTCAACAAGACTGACATCGAATGGAAGCTACGTTCTACTGCGATCGGTACCTTGCTCCATTTCCTCTTTCCTTCTTCGTCTCCATCCCCAGCACATCAATCACAATCGAATGTTGTGGGCATTCATTCCAATCCTCAACAAGGACTGGAGATGGAGGGAAGGGAAGGGATGGCTCAAGTTCGTGAGGATCACTGACAGTGGCGGTGGGGACGCTTAGGCCTGGTTGTGCAGTTTCCGCACGGCTTGGGGGGAGAGCTGCGGCGGAAGCTGTTGGACGAGGTGAAGGGCAGGGTGCTCAACCAGAGCAAGGTGAAGAAGCGGCGCACCTGCCTCTCCGTCCTGAAGAAGGTGAGGATCGATCAATGTCGATTGAAGAGTGTGATGACGCTCAGGTGGCGCTCTCTCTTTCGTAGGCGAACATGGTGACAATAAGAGCCAAGTTTGGCAGCATGCGGTACACTCCCGTTCAGGCCCCTGATGGCAACCGCTACCTCGGTACGATGCGCTGGCACGATGCTTAGTGTGGACTGTCAAAGCTGTTGATCGGCTCACTCGCAAGTTCACAGTGCTAGGCAATCTGCCCGGCCACACTGAGGTGGCGAACAAGCTAGCTGAGTTGAAGGCCAGAATAGGTACCCAACAATAAGGCTGATACGTTCATTACTTCTAACAAACGTGTTCATCCAGTACCACTGCTTGTACACTTTAAAGTGGAACTTAAGGAACTCAAGGAGATCGTAGCTCAGAGTTTACGGGGACGTATATTCACGAATAAGGATGGTATGGCTACTCGCCTCTTGCGCGACTGCAAGAGTCTAACAATCATTCTGCCATCCAGCAATGCAACAGGGCGATTGCATTACGGCTAGAATCCACCTTCGTGTAAGACAATTCACAAACCTAGAGAAGCTCCGATCAGATCGAGGGCTCATGATCACCCTCATACACGAACTGGCTCATGCCATCACTCCCACAGGTAACCCCTAGCATTACATACAGTCGTTAATCCCGGTGGCTCAGCTCGTGCATCCATACTTGATAGATGTAAAACAAATTAAGGGCAGAGGCAACGTTAAGGTCAGCCACGGCCCGCTCTTCTGGGAGAACGTCATGAAGATAGCCAAGACCGCTTCCGAGATTGACGATCCTACCTACGGGACTGGCCGAGTCGAGGGCCAAGAGTCAAGCGCGGCGAGCGGTAAGACGATATTCGAGCTTAAGGACGAG
>CDEZ01021672.1:0-28965 GCA_000826365.1 Acanthamoeba royreba | reverse complement strand
GAACGAGGACAACTATTTACGGGGCCACTGCCCTCGGCTGTCAGTTCCCCTTGCGGCTCCGAACGTCTGTGCTTTGGATTGATCCTTGCGCTGAAAACGTCCGCCTCTACCTCCTCTACCACTGCCATTCCCGCTAGTGTCTGTGTGATGGTGTGGGAAAATTGTAAGTAATCACTGCACCACGAGACGGAAAATGGAGAAGACGAACTGAAGTTTGAGTATGGGTCAAAGCTGGCTTGCTGCTGGCTGCCGCGCTGTTGATTGCGACGCGATTTGTTCGAGGCGAAGGTATGATCAGAAGAGGACGAACTGCTCTCGAAGGGCAGTTGGGCCGTCGAGTAATCAAACGAAGCTGCGTTGTCATCGCCATTCTGTTCTTCTTTCTCTCCTGCGGGATTATCAGCGGCCCAGCCAATTGACTTCATGAACTCTTGGTCATTCATATCGTTGAGCTTTTGTTTCTTGCGACCACCTGATGATCATTGCAAGCTGCGTTAGTGCGATGATGGTTAATATTGAGGCGGAGTGTTACCCTGCATAGAATCGTTTTCTGCTCCATCAAAAGACTCATCGGAGGCAGCAAACTTAACGGGAGAGAAAGCCTCGGTGGCAGATTCTTTAGAATTCTCCTTTAGCTTGCGCTTTTCCTTGTTGCGTTTTCGGTTTTTGTTGGATATTTGGTAGATCTCGTGCATTGATTTGGGTACATCGGCCATAGCAGGATCTGTTTCAGTCGAAGAGCTGCTCTTGGTGGGCTTAGCTGTGTTACTGTCTTTCTCATCTTCGCGGGTCTCCATCACTTCGTCTGAATAGGATATCTTGCGCGTTAAGAAAGCGAAATGTGGCAAACGTGAGGGTGTACTTACGCCAAGGAAGTATGCCCTGTGTGGAGATTGATGAAGCGATGAGCATGGCTGTCTTTTTATCTTCATCTTGGTCTGAATCAGCCTCCGACGCCGCCATAGAGCTGTATAGGCCTGTTCGCGGTGTCTGCGTATTAATGATCCAACAAGCAATTAGCACCGTAACAAGCTGTTAATGTTGCACAAATGGAGGACCTTATTAGCAGAAGAAATCACAGCAGTACGGTTGCTTCGCGGTGATTGAGCAGTCCAGCCTGTTACGAACCACAGTTAAAAGAATTCTTTTTTAAGCTAGGGCGCACATACCGGCAGCAGAGTACAGTTCCTCCTTGGATAGTACAGGGCTTGGTGTTGAGGCACCGGTACGTGATGGGAGGTCTGAAGCTAGCGTTGCTGAAGCAGCAGGCTGTTGGGCTAGACGCTGTTGACTTTCCGCAGATGGACCTAAGCGCTGGTGCGTGGGTGCCATAAGAGGGCGATGAGTCATCTCCCAGCGTCCAATTGTTCCTGTCATTTTGATTAACCACAAATGTGCTGGCGATTTAAGCAGGTGAAGCGCACCTTCACTGGACGGTTCAGCTTGCGCAGATTTGATGACGCCAACAAGTATTTCTGCATTGATGCGAACCAGTGGAGGGACAGGATTGCAGCAGGCCAAAAGCGATGGAACTGTGTTGGGCATCACGTCGGATATATGGAATAGCATGTGATTAGGGAGCACATATCGGTACGACTCATCCTGATCCCAGGAACTCAGTATTAGCCATCAAAGCGTTGGGATTCCCAAGAACGACTTTACCTCTTCACGAGCAACAGTGTCGCGCCATTTGTAGACGGCAGCAAAAACGCGCATTTGTGTATCATTGAAAACATAGTTGAACCGATTGTAAAGAGCCAAGTGGCTTGTTGGTGTACACACAGGTTTCTCGTACTGTAGCAAGCACAATTCCCTAACCGAGAGATTTCGATTAGTGTCGATTTTTGACATTAAGCAACATCGCGATGTATTACCGACTGCGGTTGAGCACAGAGAGTAACAGTGTGTTTGACATGTTTGCGCGGCCAATTAACTCATTCCTGAAGTGGAGACAGTCGTAAGTATTTAATCCGGGGTGGTTTGGATAACACTCTATACCTCATAATGTCGTAGATATGGAGCAGATAGTGAGTATCCTCCCGGGCGTATTTCAGCATCTCGTCAGGGAGAGGCCTGATGCGCCAATCAGCCAATTGATACTTCTTGTCTATAACAACATTGCAATGATGCCGCAAGAGGTATGCCAATGAAAACGACGGATACTCCAGCACGCGGCATGCCTGTTGCAGTCACTTTCAGTACGGTTATAAAATTACACATCTTGAGAGATTGAATATTACCTGGCCAGTATCAAACATGTTGATGACATAAAGGCCAAAGTCTTGCTGAAGCCACAAAATATCACTGTCGCTGCCGTGTAGCACCTTCACAATAGTAGGATCATGGAAGGCGCAGCCTAAAATATGCATATGTTCCCTCAAGGCCAGTGTATCCACAATGAAATCCTCTGTTTATGCAAAATTAGGTCCTGCATTGTATATAACTGAAGGGTGATGGGGTCTGAGATACCTGTTCGGGTGGATATCTGCATGAGACAGGTGAAACCCTGAAAGGAACGGTAGGAATGGTGTTCCAGGTCTACTGCGAAATCCGCCTGTTGGCTAAGCTTCTCGGCAAGCTCTTTCAATTCCTTCTCTGTAGAAACCTGTAGTCCCAGCCCTGAAATTCAGGCTATGCACACTTAATTCACTTCACTTTGACATCACGTACATAAGTAAACGGAGTCGACTCAAGAGGCAAATGTGGTTTCTCAATGCAGGAACCCAGCTGCTCGGGCAGGTACTCAAGATTATTTAACTCGTCGTAGTACGGATGTGGGTACCTACAATCGACAATGAGTTGCTGAAAGTCGTAAGGGGATAAACGGACAGTACAGTGGAGTAGCGAATTCGCTGCCGGCTCCTGATTGTGTGGAGGTGCTGCCTGCTTATCACGCATACCAGCAAATCCCATCAACACTCAGCATTTCGCGAGTGCAATGATTATCAAGTTCCCATACCTGACACTGTAGGAAGGGGCTTTTCTCCACGTCGGTAGGGCAGAGGTATCCAAGGCGACTGAGAATTGTCCACAGGATCCTTGAATTGTAGCTGAGGTCGCAGTACATTGCTGCCGTGAAACAGGTAAAAGTCCTTACCCTGTACCACCGCCATCAGAGGCGTGCACTCCAGGAGGCAAGAAGAAAGGAATTGTGGGCACCTTCTCCTGCGTGGCAGAGGCGCCCAAGATGACCTTCGGTCGATTGCTCAAGCCTCGTGCCTCATCAGCAAATGAATCCTGCAGAGAACAAGTTGTGAATTAATATATATTCAATGGATTATCGATAAAAAAATATGGATAATCTTTTTAAAAAGGCTTAAAAAGGCTTTAAAAAAGGTGAGTACGATGCGTTCGAGGAGGGTGTCCGTGGTGTCGACGATGGCCTCAAAGCGATCAAGGACGTCGTTAGGGTCAGTTTCGAGGTCGTCTACGCGTGGCGTATTGCGGGGCAGTTCGTGACGAATGAGGTCCTGGGCCAGCCCCAGCACTCGCCGCTGCAGCCGCCGCATGGCCGCTCGGAACGACTCCTGCTGCTGCTGCTGCTGCTTGGAGTTGGCGCGACGGCCCGCGGAGGGGCGACCCTCGCTCTCACCGAAGGAGGTGGTGGTCAGGAAGGCGTACTCATCGGACGCCGGCAGCTCATTGGCAATCGCTGCCGCCGTGGCGAGGCGGCCCACGAGAGTCCGCCCAAATGCCTCGACGGACTCGTGTTCCAAGAACCCCCGCGTCGCCGCTCCGTCCTCCTGTTGCTGCATCATTGAGAGGTGGAGATGTAGAGAAGTAGAGAGATTGGCCTGTAGCGCGCGGAGCGGGACGTTTGCCGCCTTTCTTCCGTTTTTCTCGGGAGAAATGAAAAGAAATAATGGAGAAATGTTTAATTTACAGAAACAGCAGGGCTGGCTCAAGGGGCGAATATCTTGCCGAAGCAACCGTTGCAGTAGGCTTTGCCATCGCGCTGCGTGAAGTTCTGACCGGCCAGCGAATTCATGCAGAAGCCGCAGAGGAAGTGCTCGGGTAGCCATTGCCGCCCAAGGGCCTGAATCACTCGTCCGAGAATGGGCCTGGCCACACTCAGTAGATGAGTGAACTGCGTACTAAGAATGAAACAAGAAGAGGGAATCCTCACCGTCCACAGCCACAACCACACGTTGAGCCGGCCTGGGAATGGTAATGAAGCTGGCAGTAAGGACGCCCTCCGTACTCAAAGTAGGGCTGTCCGGCGAACGCACGACGGCAATGCGCGCAAACAAAGCACTCGGAATGCCATTGCCGGCCGCACGCGTTAACGGTATCGCTCTTGATGGGCTGATCACATCCCGCACAGCGGGACGAGAAGATGCCATAATAGCAGCCCTCACAAAACGGATTGCCGTCTCTGTTAGGACTCGATAAGCCAAGAGCACTGAGCGAGTGGACGTGAGGGTGTACCGCTCAAAGAAAGGAGAAGTGCCAAATGGCTTAAGGCACTGGGCACAGATAAAGCAGTTGACATGCCACTGTTTATTGATGGCCCTTATGCACGCGCCTTGGATCGGTTGGCTGCAATGTGCGCAGCGTGCGCAGAATTGAGCCTGGAGAGCCTAAGGTAAGGCACAGAGAACCAGTAAATCTACTTGCGAGCAGCAAAAAAAAGTACCTGATAGCAACGAGCGCAGGTAGGATTACCATCGCAGTTGAAAAATGTGCCAGTGCCTAAGCTTTCGCCGCAGTTGCCACACACGAAGCAGTTGGGATGATATGTGCGCCCTAGAGCCTAAGCATGCAATATCGTAAACGGCAATAAGCGGTCTATATGCATGGCGGCCCAAAGAAAACAGCTGGGTTGACGTACCTGCATCATGGGGCCCTGAATCGGACAACGGCAAGTACCACATGTGCCCTTGGGAATTTGCGCTCCATTGCTGCCACCGATCGGTGCTCCTCCACTTCCAGGTGCTCGCATCTGCGGTTGGGGTGATGCTGCGCCAAGGCCCATCCCTGGGATCACTGGGCTGCCTCCCGGGAGGCCGGCGTGACCTGCAATTCCAGCGCGTGGGTCGCGAACAGGAGCGGGAGAGCCCACTGATCCAACAGGCCGAGCAGCAGCAGCAGCAGCAGAAGGAGGCCCAGAGGGAGCGGGTCCATCAAGAGAGGCCATGAGAGCATCGAGATCACTCAGCAGTCCGTCGCTTGCACCCCGGCTTGCTGGAGCAGCAGCGGCAACTGGTCTGCCATGTGTGGCTGAGGGTATGGGGCCGCGGGCCATGGGTTGGACGGCGGGTGAGCCTCTACCGGGAGCGGCTGACGATGAGGGCGGAAGCGAAAGGGAGGCCATCAGCGCGTCAATGTCGTCCACATCGGACGCTTGTGCCTGCTGCGCGCGAGCCGGCGCTGCACTGGCAACGGATGCGGTGGTGGAGCCCATCGGTGGCGCACGCGCCATCCCTGGCGACTGCGCAGCGAGGGCAGGCGAGCGTGCAGGGCTGGCGGCCGGTGAAGCACCACCACCACCGAGCTGTGCCACGAGGGCGTCCAGGTCCTCAATACCCGACGTAGGTCGCGCAGCGCCACCCGCAGCCGAGTAAGCGGCCGCACCGCCCGGGCTGCCCACGTTCGCTCGTGGCGCGGCCTGTGCTGCCAGCGGCGCCCCTCCGCTCCGGGGGGGCATGGCCGTTGACGCTCGCGCTGCTCCTCCACCGCTCGTGAGGCCTGCAGCCCCGACGAGGACGACGACAAAGTCGACACCATCACCATCACCACCACCACCGCCACCACCACAACAATAAGAGCTCGTCCAGTGAGCCATTTGTGATTTTTGTGGTGGAAGATGATGAAAATCATCATCTTCCATTTAAAAGCTAGAAAGATGAAGTGGGTAATAATATGTGGTGGGTGGTACCTTTGCCCAAGTCGCCAAGGAGGGCGTCTAGTTCATCCATGGAGGGCGAGAAAAAAGTGGTGTAATAGGTGTCGCAATCGTGCTACTCGCGCCACACAAGTTCTTTTTTTCTTTTTCGTGGCCGTTGTCCCAGGAAACCAACCGCGACACTCCGGAAAAATGATTTTCTTTTTATTTTCTCAATTTATTTTCATAATTTCTTTTTGGTTGGACAAAAGCAAAGAAAAGGGTCGCGAAGAAAAACGTTTAAAAAGAACAAGAGAAAATACCTCGCTGGACCTTGTGGTGGACCATCCCGCACACCCACATGTGGAACGGGGAGGCCCCCGCGACAGGCGGCAATGGAGGGGTGAGTGCGGAGGAACTGGAGGCGGTTCGAGTCGAGGTGCGCGCCCTCCTGGCCGAGGGCGTTGGGGCCGCCGGGCCCGGCGGACGGTCGGGGGTGGACGTAGCGGAGCGGCAGCAGTTCCTGGCGCAGGCCGAGCAGATGTTGCGACTCCACGTGCAGCACGACCCACCGCTGATCGAGCAGTCCCTGGCCACCCTCCTGCCCCTCCGCGTCGACCCGTCCCCTCCGCTCCGCCGCATGCTTCCCTCTCTCATCGACGCTTTCCTTCCGCCCCTTCTCGCGTTCCCTTCTCGTCCTCCGTCCTTTCCGCTCCGTACCTGCCACCCCTCCTTGCAGCTCTTTTTTTAAAAAAAAAAAAAAGAATGATATTCAGTTTTAAATCAAATATTTTTAAATGAAACGGAAAAAATTAAAAAATTAAACATAATTACTGGAGTTCCAAGAAATGCTAATGAAGCCATGACTGGGCGATGGCGCACGGCAGTGATCGAGCTCACTCGCGCGGTGGTGGCCTTGATGGAAGACGAAAGCACGATGGTGGCACGTCGCGCGCTACAGTGCGCGGCCGGAATCCTGCCCAGCCTGCTTCGCGCAGTGTACACTAACGTCATTGCCACGAGTCTTGTGATATTTTCTGATTTGATGATCACTTCTGTTACAGCGCTGGCGCACCGGATACGCAAGCTGGCCAACCGGTTTGCACTGAGGTCCTGCGATTGAAACAGAATGCCATCAAGCTGGTCAACACTGCGCATCATCCTGCGATTCGCATCCAGTTAGCCAAGCTATTGGAGACTTTTGTCCTTTGTTTTTCGCCAGCCGAGGTACGCTCTTTGCTAGAATTGATGTCTGATGACATTAACCTTGCTGGCATGCTCCAGAATCGCAAGTGGGGATTTTCAATGGGGGATATTCCTCCGCACCACCCTCTACTAAGAGCTTCTGCCCTAGCTCAAGAGGGCAGGGAATGTTTAAGCACCCTCCTCACACTGGCCAAGCGTTCTGAGAGGTAAGCCTCGATTTCTGACCTACAAGCAATTCATATTTCTCACGTGTGGTCGTGGATGCAGCGAACGAAGTGCGGGAGCTCGCATGGCAGTGATCAACTGCCTAGCTCAAATCTTGTCTCAATGCCCGAGCCTAGCCAGCGAAATAATTCCTCATTTGAATAAGATCGATCCTTCTCTCTCGTCCGCTCTTGGTTCTGGCTCGCTAGTCATAGCACGCCAAACGTTACGATTAGCTCTCCAGTATATATCAAAGTACCATCATTCTTTCCTTTCATTTATCTGCGTCACCTAATACGCGTGTCGGTAGACTTCCTGCCTCTGCAGCAAACGGATTCTCCGGGGTGGTTGTTGCGGCGATTCAATCAATTGGTGCTCAACACGAAGCTCCTTCAGACCAGAGCCAGGAAACTGATCGAGTATCCTACGCGGCGAACAAACGAAAGGTATTCTTGGTTGCCCAATGCTTGTGCAGCTCTTGCTTATGTAAGGATTCTCCCTAGGTGGACGATCTGAGCATAGGAGACGATGCTAACGGAACTGGGAAAAATAATGCGAAGGACCAGCCTCCAGCAAAGCGCCAGGCCACCGAAACTGCTCCAATATCCGCGCTGGGAGGACGAACGGGCACTCTTGCCGAAGCGCCGAGAAGTGACGGAGCAGTCCCCTCTTTCTCTCCTGCTGTGTATCCTGCCGTGGTGCCAGTTAATATGGGCATCCCCGCTCTGGCAACGCCGGCTGGCCTATCGGTTGGTGCGGCCGTTCCACTTACCGGGGGAGCTCCTGCACCTGCTTCTCTTTCAAGTTCAAGCACCCCTAGTCTACAGCCACTCACGAGTGGAGGTGGCAGTACATCCACAAGTGCAGATGGTGGCGCGATAGGCATTCCTCCACTTGTGCTTGCTCGATTCGTGCTGGAGCATTTGTCACGTATGCCACCCGCCCGGGAACTTATACGCAATGAGCCACTACCCCAAATGGACTTCGAAAACTTCATCGTACGATTCCACATCACGTGCCCATTACTCGCTTGTGCTAAGATACAAATTACAGAAACTGCTTGGTGCATTAACAGCAGCCCGAATGCAAACTCCTCCAGCTGTATAACCTCTCTTGCTCAATCCCTTGTCTCGTACTCACTCTAAGTAGGCCCCACAGGCACCTGCACCTGTACCTGCTCCGAGTTTGGCCTCTACAGCAATCCCAGGTCCATCAGTTGCTTCTGCACCACGCGATCCCCGTGCTCGAAAGGAAGAGGAGCTTTCGGCCACAGTACCTCCTTTGCCTGGGTTTACTCCAGCACCCAAAGCGGTAAACAATACGTCCTTTGCTTACCAGCAAAAGCACATCATGACGTCATTTGCAGGAGCAACCAACATTCGAGGTGGACAAAGCAAAACTTGCGGCAGTGAAGGTGGCTCCGCCGGTACTTCCGATTCCGGTTGTGCTGCCAACGATCGGTATTCTTTTCATTGACTACAAGCTGGGAATTTCGGCCTTAAATGACAGCTGATCTGTGATACCATTTAGCACCAGTTACGTTGTCTGAGGCTGACCTGGAGCGACATTCCGATATGGCGGTGATGCGAATAATCCGGTCGGAAGCTAAAGTTGCTACGGCAGGAGCTGGCGGCTTACGGAGAGCTCTGATGGCGAGACTCGCCTCCACCCATTCCCTTGATAGTGATATCATCACTCGCCTGATCGAGCACATTGCACAGAATCTTACTCTGAGGTACCATATCATTATTGTGTCAACAAGCGCGTACTAATATTTTCGCGTGTAGGTACGAGCTGGCTCTGGAATGGTTGTATCAGGAAGCTGTTCGTGCGGCTGAGGAAGTTCAAGGCGAGAATGATGAGAAGGATGACACAGATTCCCCGGCAACCGTAGCTCTTTCCAGCTTTTTTTTTTGCATGTCTTCAGTTGTTGATCATTGCGGTGAATAGGATGTAGCCAGGGTAGAGGAAATGGATCTTGAAGCAGAAAGCACGTCGACATCAGGCGCACAAGAAATTGGAGACCTTGTTAGCGCCGACGCCAAAGAGGCTACAACACCAGATATCGCGGATGGCATAAAGTGGGGTGAAGGCAAGTATGGAGATCTGCTACGACGAATAATGGAGGCCGTCGATGCGCAAGAAGAACTATCAACAAACCAGGAGACCATTTATTGTCGTCTCCTCTCAAGCGTTCCACTCCTCACACCTACGTCGCTCACAAGAATTGAGCAGTATGTAACTTCAGGACGCAGGTACCTCCATCCTCTCCTCTATCGCCGGCCGTTGCCTCATTTTTAATGTACACCAGAGTGAACCTAGGACTTACGCTGCTCAAGGACATGACCATTGAACGACCTTCTGTTCGTTCGCGATGCCTCGATGCCCTTCTGTCCTACACCCTTCATTCTGGTTGGTATCAACTTTCTCATCATCAGACCTTAAACTGATAGGGAATATCAGATGAAAATATTCGGGCGCCAGCAGTGCGGCTTGTAGCCAACAAGTTGTTCGCAGAGGAATCCCTGGTGCCTTCTATTGAACGATTTGCGCGTGCTGCGCTTTTCTCCTTTGTGGATGCTCAGCCCGCGGTATGGATAGCTTATCACATGTTACACATGGTTACTGTGCTTATCTTTGCGATCATCAGGCTCCGGAAAAGGAAGGCGCAGAAGAAGATAAAGACAAGGATGGGGAGACAGGTAAAGAACAGGACAAAGAGATCAGCCTGTATTTCGCCTTATGCATGAAAAAGGTGTGCTGACAGTTTCTACTGCTTTGGGTATACATACTAACTTCCTTGGCAGCCTGACTTACTGGATAGCCTACTCGATGCGTACTCTCGAGCTGGAGTAACGGCGAAAAAGGCCATTCACAAACAGGTACACTTTTTACCGACAGACAACATGCGTGAGTGCCATTGAGTTATATCGTGTTGCATGTCGAACAGGCACCGCAAGTGGTGAGGACCATTGGGATGGCTCATCCGTATATACGACAGATGGTGCAAACTTTTCCGAAGGGGGCAGAGACTTTCGTGCTGCAGGCGCTCCACCTTCTGACCGACCAGGCCGTGCCCACTACTGAGCTCACTGAGGCCGTCAAGGAAGCATATACTCAGCGCACACATGATGCGCGATTCCTCATTCCTGTACTTGCGGGCCTCGGCAAAGACGATATTATTGCCAATCTTCCCAAGCTCATCAACCTTCCACCACCTATCGTCAAGAATGTCATCCACCGACTTCTGCATAACAAGGTACTTAGGGCGTAGGGTAACTCGGATGTGAACGAACGACTAAGTTTCCCTTCTACAGCCAACGGCGATCACTCCAGAAGAGTTGCTGGTAGCTCTCCACGTGGTGGATCAAGATAAAAAGGATAAAGACAAGGTGCCATTACGCAAAGTTGTTGAAGCTATCCAGTGTTGTATGGAACAGAAGGAGTATTCCCAGGTAATATCAACTGTCACAGCACTAGCCTGGGGGGAGAAATAGCTAACACAATCCTCCTAAATGCTTGGTACAGGGCATCTTGGCGATTGTGCTGCAACAGTTGATCGACGTGTCACCATTACCAGCGCTCCTTATGCGTACCATCATCCAGACGGTCACCAAATACCCCAAGCTCACTGGATTCGTCATGGGTCTTCTCGGTCGGCTCATCGCAAAACAAGTACGCTCATTCATCCCTTTCGTCCTGTTGGTCGCAATGAATGACTGAGGAACGCTACGGCAGGTGTGGACAGATGATCGCTTGTGGCAAGGTTGGGTCAAGTGCTGCCGCAGTACCACGCCACATTCCTATCCCATCATCCTCCAGCTGCCGCCGCGTCAGCTCGAAGATGTCCTCCAGAAGCATCCCGAACTCAAGCAGCCGCTCGCGCAGTATCACCAGACTAACCCGTCCCTCATCCCGCGCGCCGCGCTCGCCCTTCTCGGCCTGTGATGCCCCTGGCTTGTACCCCCTCCTCCTGGCCCTTTAAGAGAGAAGCCAACATAGAACGCTCCTGTTCTCTTTCGAGTCGTTGCGTGCGAACGATGACGTATCATCATCATCATCATCATCATTATCATGCACATCATCATCCTCCCTTCCACCACCCCCAAAGTATCGTGGGGCGTTCCCTTTCGTTGGGTCCCATCCACATCCACACACTCATCATGAGGAAGTATTGCAGTGGTAGCGGTACCAGGCTGGTCCTCACGAGTGCAGCATCCGCGTGCACGGGGCATGGCGCCCTTCCTCCTCCTCCTCCTCCTCCTGCTGGTGCCTCCCTCCCCCTGGCGCCCCGGCCACTGTGGCAACCCTCCCCCCATGTGGGGGCCCTCATCAGCAGCACCATCATGAATAGGGCCCCTATCCGGCCCCTCTCGACCTCCTCCCCTCCCCGACCTCCCTCCTCCTCTTCCCACCACACCCACCACACCCACCACCACCACCACCACGAGGAGGAGGAGGAGGAGGAGGAGGAGGAGGTGGGCACCACACCCGTGCCATCACATGCAGGTGTGGGGGACGAGGCGAAGGAGGAGGACTTCCAAGTGTGCATGTATTATGATGGCCAGTGCCCTCTGTGTGTGGGGGAGGTGCGGCACTACGAGCGGCTTGCTCGAAGCACGGACGGCGCAGTAGGTGGGGGAGTGCGGTTCCTGGACATCAACGAAGGGCGGGTGCAGGAGGAGATGGCGCGCAAGGGGATCACCTATGAGGCGGCCATGGCGCGCCTGCACGTACTGGCCCGCGACGGGCGGATCGTGGAGGGCGTGGAGGGGTTCGCGGCGGTGTGGCGCGAACTGCCCTATTGGCGACACTTGGTGCCCCTCGTCACTCACGTGCCAGGCCTCGCATGGACTCTGCATCGCGCCTACGACTTCTTTGCCCGCCACCGGCTGCGGCTTACCGGACGCCGATGATGATGATGATGATGATGATGATGATGATGAGGAGGAGGAGGAGGAGGAATGCCTCCTGATGATGAGGAGGAGGAATGTACCCATTGGATCTTTTAAAGAAAATGATTGGTAAATAAAAAGAAATGTAAATATCCAAAGAATTTGGGATCGTTTCATTTCCAAGACTCCGTACCTTTTTGTTTCGAAAAAAAAAAAAATCAACAGACGAGAGAACAAGGGAAGAAGGAACACAAGGGAAGGGAGGGGTGGGTCACGTGAGAAAGAAGGCACCTGAGAACAGAGCCTCAAACGCGGCCAAGACTTGATTTATATTTTTCATTTTTTCCTTTTTGTTTTTTTTTGGATTTGGGGGTCATGTTGGCCGCCGGAGGGGAACGCAATGACTCGGACGACGCCATTCGTGTCAGTCCCCACCCCCACCCCCATGTGCGTGGCCCCAGTTTGTTTCATTTTTTCGTTATTTCTAGAGACAAATACAATAGACAATGGAATTATTTAATTCAATAATAATGAATTGTTATGTTGTATTTTTGTATTTTTTAAAACAACTTGTTGTAACACAGTCAGGTCAGCAGGCCAAGCAGAGGGTGAAGATACCACTGTCGGATCCACAGCCGCTTCGTCGGAGCGGACCACTCGGGCGATCATCGTCGTCATGGCGGCGATCGTCCCTCGCCGAAGGTTCTGCCGGAACCGCTTCACAACCGCTACTCCGCCCGCTTCCTCCTCTCGCACGTACATGGCAGCCTTGACCTCGCAAGTGATCATTTACGTGGTTTTGATACGTGGGAAAGGACAAAGGTGGTGACTGACTGTTTGCTCCGCTGGACAGAGGCACAGCCCGCACAGCGAGCGGAACTATTTGTGCAGAAGGTGCGGCAGTGCACCGTGGTACTGGACTGGAGCAGTCCATATCTCGATGTAGAAGAAAAGGAGGTTAAGCGAGTGGTACTGAAGGAACTGTCTTCCTTCGTGACACACACGACACTGCGCAACGACGCCTTTGCCGATCCTACCATCTACGCGGAAGTGTTCCACATGGTAGATGATGACACCTCTTTTCTGCATTCTCCCTGATGGACACTCATCCCTCATCGTGATGATGATGCAGGTCGGATTGAATCTGTTTCGAGCGCTAACGCCGCGAGGTGAGGAAGCGGTGGGCCCGGTCTACGATCCGGAAGACGAGGAACCAATCATGGAGGATGCATGGCCACACTTGCGATTAGTGTACAAATTTTTACTCCACTATTTGGAGTCCCCAGCTCTCAACGCGACGATGGCCCAGCGCGCATTATCACCTCGATGGGTGCTAAATCTGCTGCACCTCTTCCAAACCGGTGATCCTCGAGAGCGGGCCTATCTGAAGACCTCACTACACCGTATATACGGTCGGCTTCTCGAATTTCGCCTCCTCATACGACAACAAATAGCCTACATCTTCTACGAGTTCACTTGTGTTAATGAGCTACATCCTGGCATCGCTGAGATTCTAGAAGTCCTCGGCACGTACGTTCTCTTGAGAATGCGATTGCTTAACGTGTAATAATGAGCTCACACCATTTTGTTGTTCCAGCATTATACACGGATTTGCTTTGCCTCTTAAGGAAGAGCACACACTGTTTTTGCGACGAGCGCTCCTTCCTTTACACAAGCCCAGCACTGCCGCTGGTTATTTCCCTCAACTCGTTTATTGTGTGTACCAATATCTTGCCAAGCAACCTTCACTCGCACCCACGGTACATTTTACTCCTTTCCTTTCAACATATCCCTCGATACGTGGACTAAGAGCAATTTATTTAGATATTCACAGCGATATTACGGTACTGGCCAAAGGTGAACAGTCCTAAGGAGCTCATGTTTCTGAGTGAAATTGATGAACTTCTCGCCCTCTGCAATGTACCTCGCCGCGCTGTATGTCCTCCAGCTAAATGACTCACGCTCATTCGCAACAGCCGCCCCACTTGTCCTCCGTAGTGGACCCTTTATTTCGACGACTTGGGGCAAGTATGGCTTCCCAACATTTCCAAGTGGCCGAGAAGGCACTGTGCCTCTGGCGCAAGAAGTACTTCGTCAAGGTATTAGTGGAATGATTGCTGATTGAGATGGTCTAGGCACTAACGCTTGCCGATGCAGTTGGTACGACATCACTTGCCGCGGGTGGTGCCCTGCGTTTATGCGCAATTAGAGGATAACGCCGTAAGTCACTGGCACAAGGCTGTGAGGGTCATGTCTTTGAGCCTTCTACGGGAGCTTACGCAGATGGACCCGGATCTTGTTGCTCACGCTAGAACCCCACCACTTGCTTCTCCTGGAACCATCCAGTTGCCACCTGCTTCTAACGACCCCAACGCGGATCTAAGTTCAGAGTCTGAATCAGACCCGGATTCGGCTTCAGACTCTGCGTAACTATGATTAAAAGTGTTCATGAGACATGACCGCGGTCCACGGCTTACATGGTATTTACACTCTTACGTCTCCGTGGCCGGCGCGCATCTATTGCTGCTCGGTCACTACGTTCATGCCATCTTCCCCTCGCGCCCCTTCCGCCTCTTGTCGTGTTTCTTCCTGCTGTGCTTCCTCAGTGCTGCCGGCGCTGGACACAGGTTGATCCATAGCTGGCGGTTTAGAAGGCGGCTTGGGCGCTCCCTTGCGCTTGCTGGGTGAGGCCTCATTCAGATATTTCTCCTTGTTCTTGTCCCAATCATCCTGCACCTTGACGTAGGCCTTCTCAAATGATTCTTGAAACTCCTTCGCTAGTACATGTACGTCATTCTCCTACACATAGAGAGCATTTAGCTAAATGCTAAACCACATTCAAGATACCGACAAAGGAAGCCTTCACCTCAGAGTTATAGGTGAGCGCATTACTCCACACAAGGCGCACATCCGCAGCAAATTCCTCTGGTGTCTCGTAATGACCTGACTGCAGTTGCGTCTGTGGAGAGTTGAGTTGTTTGTGTACAATACACAATAGATCTGGCTGAGAAATACCTTGATAGTACCAAGATCCATCGGATTCTTGATGACGTCAAAATAGTCTGGGATGTTGAGAGAGATGGGATCCACAGGGGTATTGAATACCCAGCCGTACTCATGGGCCATCAACTCTTGGAGAATTTCTAAGCACGCTTGCAGGGGTTCGGAGAGTGGATGCGTGGACTTGTCGCTGTAGGGGTCGTACATTCGCACCTTGCGAGTGCGTCGTGGCCGCACTGTGGGTGATGCCTGTTTAGGCTGCTTGGGCGGCAGTTGCGGCGCTTCCGACGGTGACGCCTTTCGTGGAGGGTTCCCAGAGTTTTTCTTTTTCGTGGGTGTGCGGCTGTTGCTGCTCGATAGTCGTTTACTTGCGGGCGATATAGGTTCTCCGTCCGTTGTCGTCATTGCAGCAGGAGACGACGTGGACAGCGCCGCTGTCTCAGTTGAATCTCCATCGGAAATGACGATGGAAGGAGTGGCTGGCGTGGAAGTAGCGGGCGATGGCGCTCCCGGGACTACACGTACGTCGGTTTCGGTTGAATCGGATCGGCTCCGTTCGTTGCGCGCCCGGTCCTCTTCTGCTCGTGGCGAAGAATTGCGCTCGGTTTTCCGAGCTTTGTTGCTCTTAGACTTCTTGCTGCCCTTGCTTGTTGGTGCGGCTGGTGTGGAGGCAGAAAGACCGCTAGCGCTGCTGTCGCGTCGCGGTCGCCCTCTGCCTCTGCTGACCGGAGGCTGTTCTGTTAAGGCAGGAAGAGGGGTGCCATTGGCCATCGTGCCCATATGGCTGCCAGAAAGAACATCAACTACGTCGTCGTCATCTTCGTCATCTTTAAACCATCCATCATCATCGCTACCATGTCCGATGCCTACGCTGCTGGAGGCACGCCGACGATGATCAAAGGAAGGCGTGAGAGGTGGCGAAGTTGCACGCAGCGAGCCTGTCGATGCATGGAGAGACATGCTACGGCGCCGCTGCAGCTGTCCGTTTCGCTTGCCTGCAATTATGCGTTAGCTGGGCAGAATTTGAGCGCGCAAGAGAAGCACTATAATCGTACCGACTACCGCATACATGTAGTCTTCAACCCGCGATAACGTGGCCGGCGACAGAAAGGACACATCCAAATCAAGTTTCTGAGTCAAGACTTGTCTCTGCATAGAACAAGATCAATAAGATTGAAGATCGATAAGAGGACAGGGATGGTGCAATTCCGGTACGTACAGCTGCGAAGCAATCCGGCATCTGACGAAAGATTATCTTGAGCAGACCAGGGACGTATTCTGGATCCAGAAGGGAAATATCTCGCATCAACTGGCGCTTATCTCGATACGAGATGCTAGTTGGACGCCTGTGCAGAAAGCCCAACTCATCAATATCAGAGGCACAATTATAAGTGGAACAGAATGTCTAAATGGTGCGTACTCTGCAAGAGAGGGATACCGCTTGCGCATCTTGGCAGCATGGCGCGACATGAAGCGAGGCCTACGCCCAAATTCAACACCCTCATAACCTCCAGCATCGACATCGAAGGAAACTGAGGCTGAGCGTCCAGCAAAATCCCCGTGCTCGTCAAGGTGATCGAAGGATGCGGATAGGGAGTGGCCGTATCTGTCGCCGTTATAACGGCCAAAGCCGCTCTCTCCGCCAAAACCACGAAGCGCGCTACCACGGCGTTTGATAAAAGGTGAGGAGTCTGGCATACCGCTGGCCGAAGCACTTTCAGCTGCTGCCGCCGATCCTTTGCTTGTGTACAACGAAGACCGCAAGAACGAGCCATTTGTCTCTTCCGTTTCCTTTCGTCGAAACTCCTCGAACCAGGCATCCCACTCGGGGTGGAGATCCTTTCCGATAAAAACATCGTCCACGAGTGGCCACTCATCTTCGTCCACCCAATGCAGTTCGGTACTGCTTTGCTGGGTCTCGCCTTCGCTCGGCTTATTGCTCGTTTCGCCATGGTCTGAAGTTCCTTCTGTAGAAACTCTTTCTTTGCCCTTTTCGTTCTTCTCCTCGTTTTCGTCCTCGGTATCTTGATCGTCATGCTGCGCCTTTTCCTTTGAAGGCAGGCCATCATGATCGGTGGGCTGCAATTCATGTACCGGCACCTTTCTGTACAGAGTGCCATGTACCAACACCTCATGTGAGGCGCCCGCCTCGCTACTCAACCCCTCCAGTCGTGCTAGCCTTCTAGCTTCTTGCAGAGATATGCGCCGAAGTGTTCGATAGATCATAAAAAATTTCCTTTCCTGCTCCTGACTTCGCAGTTCCCTTTGTGACTCTGCACAACAACTTCGTTACGCGACAGAAGAGCAAACTTCATAAGATAGGCGGCAGATATTACCTTCACCCATTCCCTTGCTCGTTTCGTGCTTCTCATCACTCTCTGCAGCGGCACGCGGCTTTTGATGTTTGTGACGACAAGTAAGATAACCAAGGATATCCACTTGTTGACGTGAGAAGGATCCTTACCTGTACATCCTGCGCAATACTGGGCGTAGACTCTCCAAGTGCGCGAGTCTCTATTTCCGCAGGCAACTTGGTATCATGTTCTTTGGAAGAAGTGCTTGTTGAGAGGACTGGCCCGCCCTCCTGACCTGTTGCGATGGCCGGAATGGCCGTCACTTGTGCTGGTTGGACAGGTGCAGGTGCTGGCGTCGGTGTCGGTAATGGATATTTACGCGGCCGGCCTCGTTTACGCGGTTCTGGAGGTTTGGCATTCGGTTGCTGCGGCACAGGCTCCTTCTTTGTTTTCCCTGCAAGGTTATCGCGCCATTGAGCTGCACGAAGATTGAGGCAGCACAACTTCTGCGCCAAGTAAAGTATCTGGTACCTTTATCATGGGCATGACAAGGGCCGCCCTCTGCGTGCCTGCAACATAAGGAACAGAACGCGCGGGAACAGCTTTTAAGAGCGTTATGGGCGTGGCATTGAGCACATCTGTACAATGGTGTAAATCGAGCAGAGCAGATGTGAGATTCCCTTACCAGAAAACACAAGTGCACCATGTGAGGATAAGGAACCTATGATGAGTCGAGCCTGACGGTGATGCCATCACTTCCTTGTGGCCTGTTGGTGGTTGTGAAGTGATCCCTGATGGCGTGGTAGAGGAGACGGCGAGTGTTGATGTCGAAGAAGATGAAGTATCAGCGCCACCTACGTAGAATGCCCCATGTTGTTAGTGAAACGAATCGACGTCCAAGATCAAGAACGTTGGAAAGACGAACTGTAATTGCGATCCTTCTCGGCAATAAGATCTTTCTTCTTTGCTCCATCCTCTTCCGTGTCCGTATCATCAAACTCGTAGAGGTACTCGCTATCCTTTGACTTTTTGCTCCTTCTCGGCCTCTTTGCCGCGGGCTCTGTTGCGATCGTATTATCAGAATGGTCATCAGGATGCTGCATGCTCAGCCACACACAGAGCAGTACACCATTCGACTCACCTTCAGGCGTCGTTGGTGTTGCTGGCTGAGCTGGCGCTGGCGCTGGTGGTGCTGCCACGGGTGGTTGTGTCGGGAGAGGGTGCTTCCTGGGCCGACCTCTCTTTCGTCTGTGTGGCACACACATATATATACATATTCGCATACGTGCGTGAGACAACCATACAACACCACCACCACCCAACGTCGTCATCCTCTCTTCCATATGATCCCTTCATTTCATTCATTTCATCAAATTCAGAAAACGTTGGGGAGGAGGAAGGGTACTTAGGAGGAGGAGGAGGTGGTGGTGCGGAAGGTGCCGCTTCCATTCTTCATGCGCAGTCTAACGTCAGAACCACCGGGTCTCTCTCACTTTTGGATGGAGGTGTGTTCTCTCTCGGGCACCACACGTCAACAAGTGGCTAAGGTATAATCACAAAACCCTCAATTCGTTTTTCTGATCAATTAGGGTCAAGGGACGAATTGAGGGAAGCAGCAGCAGCAGAGGATGGCGTTGAGATCGCTCCTTAGGTGTGCGTGTGGCCAAGGTTCAAATGGGCACACAAGAGATGAATGGATAGATGGATGCGAGAGAGAACGTGCTGGGGCGGCAGCCGAGAGAGCAGAGAGATGGAAGGATTGATTGAAAGATTGATTGCTCGTGACGGATGTCGACAAGATAACTTGAGAAATGAAAGATGAAAAGTTTTGGAAATGAAAGAATTTGTGAAATTTATGGAATGCAGGACACGCACTTTGGCATCGTTCCGAAAATGTTTCGAAATAATACGAAATCGCGCTACAAGTAAAGCGAAGCAAAGAGAAGAAAGAAGAAAGAACCCTGGGCTTGGGGAGGAGGAGATGTCGAGCCGACAGACGAAGAGGGCGTTGGCCAAGGACCGTGACCTGCTCCTGCAGAAGGCTCAGCAGCAGCATGATGGCGAGGAGCCCGAAGATGAAGAGGAAGAGGAAGAGGAGGCTGCCACCACCGCAACCAAGGGATTCGTCAATCCGTTCGACCTCGTAACCACCACCAGCCTTTTCTTTTAGAGACTTACACTTCCTTTTTCCTATTATTCTACACAAAAAATCATATCTTATAATTTTCAACAATTTAGTGGAGAATATTATAATACAAATAAATAAAAGTATATTTTTTTCAAATGTTATCCGTTCGTTGAGTCACTGACGATATGTGGTTGTGGTGTGCAGTTGAATGAGGGGCAGGATGAGGCAGAGGAGAATGGTGATGATGAGGAGGACGATGAGGCCACGAAGGAAAAGGAAGAGGAGGAAGAGGACGCCGAGGCGGAAGTGAAGCTTCCCAAGAAGGGAAAACAAAAGAAAGGTGCTTCAGCTGAGCAAAGCCGCGCGGGTCGATCTGCAAAAGGGAAAGGCAAGGGCAAGGCGCGGGCTCGTAAGGGCAAGAAGAAGCCCAAGGATGAAGACATCGATGCACTGATCCAGCAGTACCTCCTTACTCACGAATGGCCATTCTGGACTGATGCTGATGAATGCACATCCTTCTGTTTTGATGGTGCGTGCGGTGTTGCAGATTCGGCCTGAGTACGCGGGACGAAAAGTCATCTGATCCGAAAGCGGATGCCCAGCACGAGGCCGAGGAAGATACTATCCTTTCTTTATCCTCCAAGTTCATGAATGCAGAGGCCGAGCTGTGCCGTCTCTTTGGCGCCAAGACGGTACCGTTATTGGCACCCGTATCAGGAGCTTTTGTTGACAACTGTACGATCAGGTGGCCGCACAACGAAAGGAAAACGCAAGCCAAAAGCTCAAAACCAAGAATATGCTCATTCAGCCGAGTGCCAACTGTACTTTTTTCTTTGGCTGCCATTCCAAGTGGACGAGTGCTAAACCTTCAACACTTCCTCTCTGCGCAGGGCCACGATTCTCCTCGGACGGAGCCTCGATGGAACTTGTCAATTCGACGAATGGCATCAACTACTTTGCGATTCGATGGTCAGGCCAGTATGAACGCATCATGGAGCAGGTATGCCTGTTTCGTACCCCATACCAGAATTATGTACCAATTGATTCTGCAACAACCATGCCAGTATTTCGAGTGCGTGGAGAGTGGAGATCCCAATACTATTGCGCAGCTGTTGCAGTATCACCCTTACCACGTTGATGCTCTCGTGCAGCTCGCCGAGGTGCCTTTCATACAACCATTCTATGCCGCATCTTGCCTAAAATCAAATTCCAACAGGTTTGTAAACATACGGGCGAGCTGGAGACCGCCACGGAACTTGTCGAACGAGCAGTATTCTGCTTCGAATCAGTGTGGCATCCGTTATTCGTCCCTTCTCTCTTCCGCGGCAATGCTCGCTTCCTCTTCTCTCATGAGGAAAACAGGTAAGTGCGGACACCTATAACAAATATAACCGATGTTGCTCACCACGTTTTATACCATTAGGCCTTTCCTTTTAGCGCTGTTCAATTACGCCCTTATGTTGGGCACGCGTGGCTGTAGCAGGTACACCATTTCAGTTTTATGGGAGATTTAAGGCGATCCTAATCAATCTTGTAGAACGGCCTTGGAGTATTGCAAGCTGATGCTCTCGCTCGATCCATCGGACCCCTTCGCTATTCATCTCGTTGTTGACTATTTTGCTCTTCGTGCCAAGGAGAACGCTTATGTTCTGCGGTTCGCCAGAGAACACAATTCTGAAGGTATCCTCATTGCTTCAGCCCTCCCGAGTAGGAGCATCCGTTCTGAATATGGTCACTTTAGAAGGAGCTGCTGCGCGCAAGTCTCAGCCTAGAGCTAAGACAGACATCGCATTCGGCTTTGGCCCAATGTTCGATCTTCCCAACTTTGCCTTTTCTGTGCCCTTAGCCAAGTTCTTCTTAGAGGGCGAGGTTCGAGGAACTCCCTTCATACCTATGCACACTTTGCTCAACCTCCTTAAATGGCTGCAGGGTGATCACTCTGAAAGTGCGAATTGGCTTGAACGGGCCTTAATGTTATATCCTATGATGCTCAAGCCGCTTCTCAATAAGTGTAACGTTCGATTAAGTGAGAAGTACTAGCTCCTTCAGCTCGATCGAGTTTCATGTCATCACTCCCGAATTTAACTTGCACTGCAATAGGGATCGGTATGGATCGTGGGAAGAGATCGTTGGGCACCGTTACTTCGCGGCTCCTTTTGCCTTCGCTCAGCGCTACCTTGTTCCTCTTTACCTCTCGCGAGCACACATTCTTTGGAAGACACCTCAGGTATCGTGGTGGAAATCTTCGATTTTCGGGTTAGTGCATTCTGACGCCGTACTGCAGGCATTGTTTTGGCTGAAAGGCGTGTGCCGGCGGGTTATGAGCCGAGTAGATGCCAACGATGACATCGTTTACACAATGTCTGATATTGTGCGTCACCCCTCAAAGTTTCTTAATTCCTGTCAACAATAACAAACAGGTTTTGAAATACTAGAGGGCCCAGCCGCTCTACCCCTCCTCGCTGGCTGGTGTACATCGGCATGTACTTCTTTCAGGTACTCTTCTGTTCGCTTGATGGATTCCTTGAATTGAGCCTTACTCTCCCTTTCCGTACAGAACTAGCCGAATCCATCCGTGACCTTCCCACAGATGCTCCACGCACTTTCGAACTCTACGAGCCCAACGGACCTGTGTTGGCCCTCTCAGCGCGCCACCGCAGACGTGCAGGACAGCAGCAGCAACAACAAAATCCCTTTGGTGATAATCCCTTGGCTATGTTCTTGGTACGCATACGCCACCACTTGCAGCGTCTTCTTCAATGTGGTATGAACTGATTGGTGCTACAGAGTACTCTGATGCCCTGGATGCCGCTGCCCGGAGAAGCTGCAGGCGCAGCACCAGCCATGGGAGATGAGCAAAGAGCAGCCGCCAATGAATGGGCGCGCAATCTCATGCAGTATCTGGGACGCCAGCCTGATAACGGGGAAGAAGAGGACGACGATGAGGAGGATTAACAAAACAATAAAGGCTAGAGTGGACAACTCGGCTTTATTGATCTTCTTTGATATTATTAGATCGTTGATGATGATGATGAAGTGCAGCTGCTGCAAACACGTCTCGCTATCGGGTAATTGTTAGTATCTACACATCCTCTGCTGGTCTCGTTCAGGCGTCGGGGTTGACGAGACGGTAGGCCAGCGCATGGGGCAGTCCTGGACCTTGCGGGCCGTCCATGGCCTCAAACACGATGCCAGCGCAGAAAATCAATTGCAGAGTGCTGCGGTCATAAATCGACTGCAACCACCAAAAGAAAATGGTCAGATCAGAGCCATCGCTGAGGAATGTGATGACGTACCAGTAGTGATGACAGGTTGGACAAATGAAGGTTGGCGGCAGCGCGATCACTCTGAAGGGTGCGCAGTTGCTCAATCAGGCCGACGAGGCCCTCGCACAGCGGGACCCTATTGAAATAGCAAACGGGCAGGCCGGTGGAGGCATCAGGCTGGGTAATGGCGATCTGCAACTTCTCTAGCACAGGCTTTCCACCGGAGAACAGCTTTGTGATGATCTTTGCTGAGGCGCCAAGGTGCGACCCTTGGTACGCGGTCGAGAAGCCATAGAAGGTGCCAGGGCCCGGAATATCAAGGTCGACCTGAACGGAAGCCGATTAACCATCTGATGCAGGACAGGACGTGCATAGCACAACTTACATAAAGCTTCAAAAGGTAGAATGAATCTTTGTTCGGGCTTCGCTGGTAGAGCTGTTGAAGACCAGGAAACTTGGCGTAGACGGATCGCACGTCAATCGGCTCAAGATGAGGCGACGAGAGCATGTGGAAATTCTTGACGCCAGCAAGAAGATGCTGCACGTAGATCGTTTAGTACCGCTGCAAGATAAAAAGATTGGACAGGCTGAGCACTGGGCGTACCGTGCGGCGGCCTTCGACGGATTCATCATCGTACTCGATGAAGGCAGTCAGATCAGCGAGAGCAAGCTTAAACGGCATATCGGAGACCTTCGTTGCGAGAGTCGGGAAGGGCTGTGCCACATCTTCGCCCCTACATTCGATCGGAGAACATTAGGAATAAGCCAAACGAACAAAGACTGCATCTTTGCAAACACAAGCGTACCCCATCCCGGCATCCTTAAAGGCAGCGGTGGGGAAGGCGGGACGAGTGAGCGAGTGAGTGTGGGCAGGCGTCATCGACGCGCTGGTGGGCGTGTTGAACATGCCGTCTGCGGGAGAGACAGCACTCGAGTTAGCAAAGAGGAGCCGAGTGTTATCTTGACTCGCGAGAAGTGGGCGAGCACGTACAAGTCATGGGGCTGTAGCTCAGGCCTGCGGCACCGCCAGAGGTGGGCGAGTTCAACGGCGAGACGTTGCCGCCCATGTTAGGGTCGGTGAGTGTCGTCTGCTGCGAGGGGAGCGACTGCTTGGCCGCCTTCACATGCTCACGACCGCGCTTGCGCGAGAGGACCTGAATGTGGCTCGACACCTGCTTCCTCGTCCTCGTCTTGCCCGTCCTCATCTTGATGTACCGCGCTATCAACTCATTCCGTCCTACAATATGTACGTATGTATGTATGTATGTATGTATGTATGGTATGTACCCACATATCACCACAGGGATCAGTGGACCAGTTCACACTGCAGAGGGAATTGGGAAAGGAGACTACTGCGTACCATACATCTTGCCCTCATCGGAGAGGATGATCTTGCGGCGCCCGCAAGGGGGATACACGGCGAGCGCCTCTTCAAAGGCCTCCTCGATGTCCTTCGACCATACGCCCTCTACTGCCGACATCTCTTTCCGGTTGTTTATTCTTCCTTTTCTTGTTTCTGGACAAGTGTAAGGTCAGTCCGATCTCCCCCTACTCGAGTAGGTCCCATCCCCGACTTCAAAGGAAGGGGGGGAGCTCCAAGTTGAATGGGAAACGCAAAGATTGGAATTGGAGGGAGATGACCGTAACGGTCAGGGGAGGTATGTGGCGGGGGGGAGGGGCAAGCACGCACCCGAACTGCTACGACGTGTGAGGTACGCGTGGTGTGTGAGGCAGTCGTGGTACGCTTGGCGTGTGGTGTATGGGGGGTATGCCGCGTATGCCAAGACTTCCTCCGCCCCTGGTATGCACCGACGCCTGAAAAATCCGGACGATCCTTGGCATCCCAACCGTTCCATTTCCTCTACTCCTATTGGTTGAATATGTGTTTTCCTTCTCTTTTCTTTCTATTATCAAAACGAAGGAAACAGATTTCTTTTGTTTTCTCTCGTTTTCTTCTTCCAAAAACAAAATCTTCATCTGTTGGGTCATTTTCATATTCCTGGTGACGATCGCCCAGGAAATAGCCTCTATAAATTGGCAACATGGTGTGCTACCCCTTTTCTGTTTCATATTTTCTGCTCGGATTTTTGAATGTGAATTTAATTTGGCATTTAAATGAACAATAAAAATAATAAAATCATAAACAGAGTGCTCCTGAGGAACCGACCACGAAAGTTGGAAGCAAACGTGGTTTGGTGCCATCGTCGGGAGAACAAGAAGATGGCCAAGGGTCCTCTTGCCGTGCTGCTGGTGCCTCTCCTCCCCTTTTTGTTTGTTTATTTTGTAATTTCATTTAATTTGTTTTGCCCGTCACAATGACGATGAACATTTGTTTATAAAATGAATTAAATATATCTGACATAGCCTTCTGTTGCGTGTGGGATGTGTAGGTCGGATGGGTTTGCGGCGCTCTACGGACAATGCACAAGCCTACAAGCGCCAACGAGTTGAAGATGGTGCGTCACGCACGTCTCGTGTGTTGTGCGCACCAGAGTGGGTTGTTGTGCTTATACATAACATATGCCACATGCTGTTACCGATCAGCAGCAACCAAAGATCCCGAGGAAGAGGAGGAACAGAAAAACTTGGAAGCGCCGAAGGCCAATGTACGGGAAGGTGAAGATACGCAACATTGTGATACAGAGAGCGATGAAGAAGAGTACAGTGAAGACGAAGGGGTATTCTACCATCCGCTCTGATCGAATCTGCTGGTACTAAGCAAGGCACTGATACGCGCAGGGGAAGGCGACCACCAGCAGCGGATACTTCTCAGCTACTGAGCTGTTCTCTCCCTCTCCTGCTCCCGTATGTATTTCCCTAGCCAGGCACCGTGCAAAATGCCTGATGTTACGAATGTACCATCACAGGAAATGAGCGCAGCAGCTGGCGGACTCATCTACTCTTCCTATAGCGGGGAGGAAAGCGGAGATTGTAACCCGCTTGGCAGTTCCGGATCGCCTCCTTTATCGCTGCAAGGGTCCATGGCTATTGATCGCAACTTATCAGCGTCCGATTTCGATGCTTGGAATGAACTCTTTCAAACGTACGATAGTGAGAACCACATCGGGTTCAAGCTTCAGCTCATTCACGAGTGCTCTGCGGTGATATTATAGGTATTACGAGATGAGTTCCAATACTCCTGAAGAGCGGGTGCAGCGCGGCGGCAAGACGTATCAGATATATGAAAACTTCGTCCGTACCGCCCAGGAGGTTGCTCGCATTTCAACTCGCAGTCTTTTCGAGTTTGATTTACTGATATTCTTGTTGACATGATAGATCTCTAAAACGATCATCTCAGAGATGTTTCTAACGCCACAAAAGAAATCGATATCTTCGTCTAATGCCGGAGGCGTGGGCGGAGGAGAGAAGTATTGCGCACAAGGCATATTCTTCAAGTTTGTGCGGGACGCCTACGGTCTGTATGGTGGAGATCACTTTTCCATGAAGGCGGCTGGTACAAAATGATATGTGTCTCATCGCATTCGTGAACAGCATTGTTGACTTAGCTCTTTCTAGGCCACGAAATCAAGTCAATGAATGCTCTTTTGCAGTGCAACATACCTCAGCTTCACTTACCTATGGTATACTCAACTCGCCTCTATCTTTGCTCAACCCGATCTGATATAGTCAAATCGTAAAAGGTAACTGTTGTAGATTACTGGGGCTGGCGAGTATTCGCGGAAGCTGCTCTTCCCATCAATAAGTTCACTATTGTCTACGGATCCGATAGCGGCGGCCGACATGGTTTGCTCCCCGAGCGTCATAAATTTTTGAATTAGAGATATGCTTTGTTCACTTCTTCCTATAGTCTACGACAGCAGCTCCGAAATGCGTGAGATTATGCAGAAAGCAGCTTCCATGCTTAATCTCAAGGTGCGGGCTTACACTCCTCCTTCCATAACGTGATTAGCACTAAAATCCCTGTTCGCCTGGCCTAGGAACATATTGTAGCACGCAACCTTACAACGAAACCCAAGTCTCTCTTTGGCCCCTGCGGTAACCTTCCCATTGCCTTCTTATTTCATATGGGGCTGACCCTCTGCTCGCATCCCAGATATCGAGGGGCACCGAGGAACAGACGGTCGATTTTATATTGTTGATACGGCTCGGTTATTTCCTGCAGAGGTACTGAGCATAACATTGTTTTCCTCTTGAGTGTGCTAACGTTCTCTGGAAACACTAGGGAGCGTTTGGTACGCTCTACGGCATAAAAATCCCTGCTGACACTTCCCAGCCATCAAGTGTACGATACCCCGTAATTAGTGGTGATCACACCTAGTTAACCCTGCATGGCTATCTCGTGAGCAGGTGGTTCATCTTTCAGCAGCTTCTCGTAAGGAACTTTTGAAGGATGTCTATGCATGTCTCTCTGCTCTACCCTATCCCCCAACTGGCAACTCCTCCCCGAAAGAGGAACCCAGATCGCCCCATGTCAACAGCCTACTACTACACGCTGATTCAAGCCCAAGTCCATCTCGATCTCCCTCAGTACGATATGTACAGTCAAGATTGGGTGTTGCTGTATCTCACCTGTAATATTCCTCCAGTCTGAACTACGACCACCGGCTTCCCCGCGCCACCGCCCACGTAGTGGGAGCGCCTCCAAAGACGAGGAATTATTGATGCTTGAGCGCATTTGCGTCGAGCACAAGTTTGAGGATTCTCTTATCACTCTCTTTACGATGTTGCCTGAAGATCAATGGCCTACTCGCTCTGAACCTTCAGCTATCCCCCCGGAGGTACGCTGTGCGTGCTTGGTGCAGAAGGCAAATTGACCAATCTGAATTGTCCCAACAGAGACCAGAAACTGGCAGGACTTGTAATAACTACGGCCCTTTCAACAAACGAGCATCATGCCTTACTGGGACTGATGTTCATGGAGACGTCCTTGTACTTCATGCGTGCGTCTTCATTTCCTACTATTTGCCTTCCAGCTCTCCACTGATTGCACCTTTTGTTCGACTGTCTTACAGAACACGGTTGCAGTCATTTTACTATTTGTTGCGGTACGCCATTCGTCGATCCTCGTGTTATCCCTGTATCTCATACATGAAATAGGCCTGAACTGGTCAAGTCCTGGAAGAAGCCATTAAGTTCTGATGCCTTCTCTAATTTTGGGGTGGATTCCGCTGACGAACACGAAGCTGAGGTATGCTCATTGCTTTGCATTGCTTGTGTTTCGATCGAGCCACCTGAGCTAACGACGAGGATAGGTGGAGGAGCTTACGCGGCATCTGCGACAAGTCGTAATTCCTGATTTTGTGAAATGGGCTTCAGCCAACTCCGAGAGGTATGTGCGCAGAAGGATTACTTGATTGTTCACATCACTTCCTCTCTTTAACGTACTCTTACGTTCCAGGGTTGTGAGTGGCCTTCACTTGCCTCCATTGCTTCACAAGTTTGGCATAAACCTCCGCTATTTAGGTGCCGATAGTTGCTTCGCGTTCGCACGATGATAAGCTAAAATCGTACACGTTACGCAGGTTATTTGTATTGTCTATTTACCCAGGAGCGCCTCAAGCATAACTGCGTTGGGTTCCAGATGATCGCTCGTACACTTAAGGTAACTTTGCATGTTATCCAACATATCATGGCTATTCAAATGCTGAGTTTGAATCTTGGCAGAATTTGCTCCGAGCGAAACTACGAGCCAAAAGCGGCATGGCCGAAGAATCCTATCGCCAAGTCATCGTTGAGTTCTTCAACCTTGTCTTCGGCGAGGATGAGCGTTCGGGCCACTTTTGGGAATATGCAATGCCCATCCACCTCAGCCTTAAATACGGACCTTTTTCTTTTGCTTTCTCTCCTACTGAAAACACCAATCTCAAGTACACCTGCTTCCGTGTACGTGCGCAGTAGCTTGTATCTGCTCACAAGCCGTTCTGCTATCAGATTTATACTGGGAAAACTGGCATTGTTCCAGATGTTGCAAGAGTACACCGGTGTTCGTTTCAACATAGACAGCCATCAGGCTCGTTTACGATTCGCTCCGGTAAGTAAATCGCTCAACCTTTCCTTTGGTGATTAGCCCAGAACTTAAGTATTATGCATAGGGCGGCCAATTCGTGCCGCTGACGGTGTCCGAGTTAGTTGGCATGGAGGCAACGGTGAAAGGGGTCGATATCCGATCCAAGATCCTGCCTTCTAT